>APFE031158044.1:66881-94099 GCA_000404065.3 Pinus taeda | reverse complement strand
TCTCAAACCCAGAATTTTATAGTTATTAATATTTATCACTATAATAGTCCTTATATTACTTCTATAAACAATTATTAATATATACTATAATTCTTATAATATATACTATAGTTTTATTATTATTATCACACGAAAAAATAATATACCACTAAATATAGCTATGATGTCATTTATTCTAAAAAATAATAATTATCTATTGTATACTAATACAATAATTAAATAGGGTTTCTAAATATATTATGTATTACCAATATAAACGCTAAGTTAATTCTAAATTAGTATTTATATATTGTGCTAATTACTTTTGATGCAATATTAAATTAAACTAATATGATTAATTCTCAATTAATCATTTAATTTTATTAGTGTTAAATAATAGAAAAGACCAAATTAATATATAGCAATATCACAATATTCAATTAATATGAAAGAATGTTTTTAATTCTAGATTGTAAATTGAAAATTATAAAAAATATTAAATAATGTTACAAAAATTATATCCTCATTCTTCTAGCGATGGAACCATAATTTAACAAATCAAAGCTGTCGTGGATTATTTAACAATCTATTAGCAAAATGAATTTATGGCGTAAAATAGGATTAATAAAATTGGAGGTGGTAAGTGTTATGGTGTCAACCATTCCCTCGATATTTAGGTATTTGGGAAGATTTTGGTTAACAAAACCCGCTTTGTTTGACCTTCAAATTTTTGCAACTCCAAGTATAAACATAGACTCATTCACACATTCACAATGGACTTTTGGATTTATTAGAAAAACCTCTCTTTAGTTACACCACGTGATCCTATATTATACACACTTAAGTATAAAGCATAGTTTGAGATTCACACGCCATATTTATACTCATGGGTCATTTGTATTCTATATAAAAACAACCACACTTAAGTATAAAGCATAGTTTGAGATTCACATGCCATATTTATACCCATGGGTCATTTGTATTCTATATAAAAACAACCACTAACTTTCTGACTTTTATGTGGGTGAAATAGTTGTTTTCCATTTGATTTTGAGACTTTTATGTAGTTTCTTTAATGTCGACACATTGGTAATAGATCAATGTTTTTATAAAATTGGCTTCTTTATAAGTTTAATTAGAAAACAAATAAGCAAATTTATTTTGTGGTTGGATATGGAAACCTCAAATGTCTACTTACCAAAGCTATAATGATTAAGATACTTTCACACTTGAATCTAAACATAACTAAGCTTGTGCAGGAACCTTCTATTTACCAATTTCTTAAAAATCTATGCTTAAATATTATTATTGCTAGAGATGTTAGAATCATCCCAAATTCTTATTTAAAATAGGCTTCAAATTTGTTTTATTATTTATTATTTCTTATTCATTATTTGTAAAGTTCTTCTTAAGTCCAACTCATCAAATTTAATGTTAAGATGGATGGTTGCTCTTCAAAATACATTATAGCTAATGGGTTTGACTAAGTTACTCTAAACTTTTCAAAGAATAATTTAGCATAATTTATAAAATATTTGAAATTACATAAATTGTGAATATATATAATTGCACCAAATCAATGACTAGATTGACATTAGGAATGAACATGATTGAATGTGTTTGATTTTTTTTTAAGTATTATAAAACATATACATCTGTAATATTATTTGGTTAAAACTTATTTTTAAGCCAAAACTAAAAAATTTATCAACACAAAATACAAAATTTATATTAACAAAGAAACGTTTTTACAATCATAACAATAAGATTAAGAAAAACATATAACAAAAAAAGCACATAATACATATTAGCACAACCACATTAATAAATATAGTGTATATAAACAAATAAACGCATATCAATACCATACACAACATTTAAAGTTTAAACAAATAACCATGCAAAAACATTTAAAATTTAACTACTCCTTTCAAATTACTCACCAAATAAAATATTTTATATATCTTTGTATGATATATACTCTCCATCCATCGACTCATTATATGTTTTATTATTTTAACTACGTATGAGATAGCTTATCCAGTGCCAACTGCAAAAAGTTCCAGAAATCTTTAAAACTTCATGATCAGAACCTTTAGATTATTGAAGAACATGTAGCTGGTTTCCATTTCAAATGTCAGGGTGGAAAGTACACATTATAATACTGAGAGGATTCTTCATTCAGAAATACACATAACTGAAACAACTATATGTTCAGTTTGACGTATTTATTGTTAAACATAAGGTTTGGTTAAAAAAATTGTTTTTTTAATTATTATGGCACATGTAAAAAAATTAATTAATAAGATAAAAAACCAATAGCATAAGTCATGTAAACTCAATCAGGGTATAATATGTGGCTCAATCAGGGTATAAATTGTAATTTTTATTAATGAAATAAAAGCTATAAACTGTAATATTTACTATTGAAATAAAAACTTTTACTGTTAAGTATTTTTTTAATATGATATTAGAGTGAGAGCTCTGGGCTAGGTGGTGTGATGAGATAAAGACTTAGTGGCAGTGTGAAGTCTGAGGGGTACTTTTGAGTTGTTGTAAGGTGAGAGCTGAAGTGTGTGTCAAGAAAGAAAAAATGAAAGTTTAAGACAAATATGCACTTTAAAGTTTAGATCATGATTAAGGGGAGGTGTTAGAATATTAATCACTACTGTATCAAGTACATTCTAGATGGTTAGTGGAAAGTCTATAGTCAGGGGTACTTTTGAGTTGTTGTAAGGTGAGAGCTGAAGTGTGTGTCAAGAAAGAAAAAATGAAAGTTTAAGACAAATATGCACTTTAAAGTTTAGGTCATGATTAAGGGGAGGTGTTAGAATATTAATCACTACTATATCAAGTACATTCTAGATGGTCAGTGGAAAGTCTATAGTCAACAAGAATCGGTGAGAGTTGGTGAAAAATAAATGACAGGGGATTGAATCTGCAACTCAACCTGTATATAAATTGTAACATCTAGTAATGAAATAAGCAAGGTTTCAGTGTTTGGTGTTTCCTCTAATATTGCAAACTTGTTCCAATACACTCAACAAAATTGGTTCCAATGGATGAAAAGAATCCAAAAAGAAGTGAAAGCCACCTATTTTTCAATTTTGGAATTATTGATTTTTTCAAGTTGATTCACATTATTAAACTATAGTAATTTTCTAAATAATATTTTATATAATTATTTTACAATTGTAATAGTAAGAAAAACAGAAAAACTGTTTGCAAATCTTTTTTAATTTTATGCATTGGATCATGTATTAGATTAAAAATAAATAAATCAATAAATCAAGGCCATACATAATTTTAATATTTTAAAAGATCAAAATTCTTACACCCCAATTTCAATATAGACCACATTTCTTGACTTAAACATATAAATAATAGATAAAAATAAAACCAAATGCTATTGCGTAGAGAGACTCATTCTACAGGACACTATTATGTGTAACTCTGTCCCTCATCAAAATTGCAATTTTACTCATGTTAACACAAATAAAATAAATTTTTTTATTAGTTTATTAAAAAATTTGCACGGAAAGAAATTAAATCTCCCTAAATTCATATTAAATCCATATTTAAAATAAATCTATACTAAATAATAAAATTAAATTATATATATAACAAATAAATATATCTTAAAAAACACTTATCATGACCGACATCCAAAAATCCCCCCTCGTATTAGGACATCCTTATGCAATATCCTTGACAATGGAGATACATCAATTATTGTCTAATCTCTCCCCAGCTATTAGATTTGAAATATTCCTCTAATCCACGATAAATATGAATTCAAGAGTGATATTGAAAAATTTCCCATCAACCGAAAAAGGCTGCCCTCCAAACATTGTAATTGTACTAAAGGCAGTTCAGGGATTTCACTTCTAGAACATTGGAAAGTGGCGTGCTTTCGCCACGAATGAAAGGTAAGATCATAAATCCACATACTCATTCTCTCCCAAAATCTTTTTCCATGCTCTTGATCAGCCAAACTAACTCCCTTCCTCCGAAAATACGATCCGTTTCTTGCAAAGGAAAAAGTGGCGCTGGCAGGCATTCTGACGGACTCCACCTTCTGTTCTCCATGTCAAATTTCCAGAGCTTTAATACTATCACACCGTTCTCCCTTGTTTTGCCTATAGCGCACAATTGCTCTTCATGCTCTGCAATACACACGGCTTTAAATAACTTCTTGTCCATGGGGATTGTCTCCACCCATGACTCCTTTTCCACGTCGAACACCATTGCCGCGTCTATTTCTATATGGGGAATTGTTCTCGGCCTCATGACCTGCCAACACAGAAAGCGTTTACTCACAATTGTAGTGTAAGATTTTTGAGATACACAGATCTAGATTTGCAAAACAATAAGCAATCTTGCAAGAGAAGCAAGGAAGCGAGCAAGAATTGAGAAAAGAATGAAAAATTGATTCTACAATATTAGTTTTAGAGTAATACATAAAAGCAACTAAGTTAAGCTTAGTTGTACATGCAATAACTAAAGCTAACTAAAGCTAAGTGTGCTTTATCTTATGTTAATGTGTACATGTGCCACATGCAAGCAATAAGTTAACTTGAGCTAATTTAGGTGCATGTACACCAATACCCCCCCTTAAGCATAACTTAGGTGAGTGTGATGCAAAATGAATGAGTCCCGGCAACACGGCCATTTTAGGTACCCATATACAATGCATAAAAAAGTAGAAAAGAGGGAAAACCCAGTGGGAAGAAAACCCCCCCTCAAAATATAATGCAAAAGTAGAGAAAAGACAATTGTTAGGCAGTCGTGTCCTTCACCCCGAGACAATCTCGCAGGAATCGAAACTTCTGCTCAGTGAAAGTCTTGGTGAAGATGTCAGCAATCTGCTCAGAACTAGGACAGTACTGAAGATCGATGGTCCCATCATGAATGAGTTCTCTAATGAAGTGCATGTGGATCTCGATGTGTTTGGTACGCTGCCGCTGCAGTGGATCTCTGCAAAACTTTAGCGTACTTTGATTATTGCACCAGATGACAGTTGGATGATGGACACTAATCCCAAGCTCAGATAGGAAATGTTGTAGCCAAATTGCCGAATAGTGGCATTGACTGCTCCTTTATAGTCGGCCTCTGCTGATGATAAAGCAATGGCAGCCTGCTTCTTACTTGACCAACAAATTGGACCAGATCCCAAACTAAGTACATAACCGGAAGAAGACTTGCGATCAATGGTGTCGCCAGCCCAGTCTGAATCTGTGAACCCGATGAGATTCAAAGAACAATTGGCTGCATAATGAATCCCATAGGTGATTGTCCCCTGGACATATCGAAGGATGCGCTTTGCGGCGTTCCAGTGTAACTCATGTGGCTCCTGCATGTATCTGGAAACTGCTCCGACAACATAGGAGAGATCAGGACGGGAGTGAGTGAGATAAAGAAGACTTCCCACAAGCTGGCGATACAATGTGCAATCAACCAATGGTGTGTCTTTGCCATTCTCAAACTTTATCCCTGATAAGAAAGGTGTGGTTGCTGGCTTGCAGTCACTCATGTGAAATTGTGCCAAAAGATCTCTGGCATATTTTGGTTGAGAAATGGTAATGCCAGAATCACGCTGATGGATCTCTAGTCCAAGGAAGAAATTTAGCAAGCCCATGTCGGTCATAGAAAACCGCTTATGCAATGCAGTTTTGATGTTAGTAATGAACAGGAAGTTGAACTACCCGTTATCAAAAAGATTCATCTACGCTAGAGGTTACTATTGAATCAACAAGGAGTCAATTTTTCTTCAGAAAATAAACATTGAATCAAGATTTGCAGCGTACAAAAATTTTGAGATAACAAATAAGAATTCCATCTTCTGCATTACCATGTCTAGGTGACTGCTGAGGCATAGAGAGGGACTTTCTTTATGTTTGCATACCAGAGATGAATTCTGCCATGTTATCCCGTGGCTGCTCCTATGTAGATTTCCTCCTCGAGTATCACCATTGAAGGAAAGGATTTCTTCACATCCATATGATGCACTCCCATCCTTCTTGCTGTCAATGGAGAGAGCTAGCCGAATGGAATCCATTTTTGCCACTGGAGCAAAAGTCTCATCATAGTCAACACCATGTACTTGCTGAAAATCTTTTGCTACCAATCGTGCCTTATATCGACTAACTTGGCCATTTGATGCTTTCTTGGTCCGGTAAACCCACTTGCATCTCCCAAGTTTGCGATTTGAAGGTAGCGTAACCAAATCCCAAGTCTGATTCTCAATGAGAGAGTTATATTCCTCATCCATGGCGGCTTCCCATTCAGGATGCCTATCTACTTCTGCATAAGTTTGTGGATCAGATCCATGCATCATATAAGAATGTATGGGCATGGATGGCTCCATAGCTAAGAGTGCTTTCGGATCTTCCTCAAACAGAGGGATAGAGGCAGGATCATCAAGGATATCACTCATGTTGCGCCATTTTTGTGTTGAAGGTGGTCGAGAATCTTCCGAACTACATGCAGAAGTATGATCTCGATGTTCAACAACTGGTGGTCTAACAGGGGTCACAGGAAGAGACTCATCGTCATCAGAATGTTGGTCTGAAGTTTCATCTGCATACTCATCAATGAGTGGTGATGGAAACTTGGTAACAAGTTCATCTACTGGTGCATGCGAAATATCTTCGTCAAACTTTACACTCCTTTCAATAAAGAGCTCTTCAGTGTGGATATCAAGCAATCTATACCCTTTGACTTCATCAGAATATCCAACAAACATGCATGCTTTGCTTTGAGGCTCCAAAGCCTTTCCCTTCTCTGGAGGAATGCGGGCCCATACTCGAGACCCAAAAATGCGGAAATGACTAACTTCAGGTTGCATGCCAGTCCAAGCCTCAAAAGGTGTTTTTCCAGTAACAGATTTATGAGGAGATCTGCTCTGGATGTATGAGGCACAATTAATAACTTCGGCCCACAATTTCGATGGAAGAGATCTTGCATGCAACATGCAATTAGCCATCTCTTTCAAAGATCGATTTTTCCTCTCAGCCACGCCATTTTGCTATGGAGTGTAAGGAACTGTATGCTGCAACTATATGCCTGCTTCATCACAAAGATTCTTGATATCTTTGTTGACATAGTCTGTCCCATTATCTGTTCAGAGTATCTTGATGCGTTTTCCAAACTGATTTTCCGCATGCGCTTTGAAAATCTTTAGATGTTGAAAAACTTTAGACTTGAGTTTCAAGAAGTAAACCCAAGTGAATCTCGTGTAATCATCTATAAATGACAACACATATCTTGCTTTGCTCATTGAAAGCACTGGAAATGGACTCATGAGATCACTGTGTACAAGTTCCAAAGGTGAAGAGGCTCTCCATGCATGCCCCTTCTCGAGTTTTTCTTGTGGATGCTTTCCAAGAGCAGATCCATCACAAACACCATCTAAAAATTCAATGGTTGGAAATCCTTTGACCATCCTTTGCTTACTAAGTTGTTGCATATATCTGAAATTAAAGTGCCCAAATCTCTCGTGCCAAATCCTACTTTCTTCATTTGCATGCGTAAGTAGCAAAATAGACCTGAGTATGCATGTAGAGAAGAAAAGGATTCCTTTGAAGAAGCCATATGATGTGAAGCTCCTGAATCGATGATCCATTCTTGTGGTGCAGAATGAAGAGCAATCAAAGCATGCTCGTTACCTCTTGGATCTGGTGCTTTTTCTCAAGACTTCTTCTTAGCATTCTCAGGAATGTGGTCTTCAAGATTGTGTTGCTGGAGTGTCTGCGCCATAAGATCTATAGTCTTCTTCATGCATGCAGATTCAGGATGAAAACCACGGTGGCAAGAATTGCACATTGATTGCCCTTTCGTTCCTTTCCTTTCCTTTGAGCCAGATGATCCATCAGGGGGTTTGGGATGTCCTCCCTTTCTTGGATCAGGATCCTTCTTCCCTTTTCCTTTCTGATGGTATTTGGAATTTTCCTTTCCTTTTGCATGCACAGTAAGTGCATGCGCTTTGGAATTTTTAAGTGTGCCCATTTTGATGAGCTTATCTTGCTCATGCATCAAAGACTGAATAAAAGAATCCAGTGAGGGCATCTTTCAAGCTGCACCAGTTTCAGATCTGACTGTGTGGAATGTAGAGATGAATACTGTATACTCTGGACCAAGTTTCGATAAAATGGAAAGAATCAACTGATTTTCTTGCTTGGATTTGTTGATCCCGCATCCTTTCAGCCGAACCAACAAGGCTTTATACCTTGCGAAAAAATCTTGAATGTTCTCAACGTTTCTCGGATCTAATGAGTTTAACTCATTTTCGAGAATGTGACCTTGCATTTCATCCTGTTTTCCAAACAATCCTTCCAGAATTTTCCATACTTCATTTGGAGTTGAACATGATTCAACATGAAATAGGAGTTCCAGAGAAATAGATAAACATAGGATGCCGAAGGCCTCGTCCATGCGATTGAAATATCTTGTTTTCTCCATTGTCGATGTTGGTTCAACTTCCGTTTCCATGGTTATTCGAAATAAGCCTCTACTTCTAAGATGAAGTTGAATCTTTGGCTTCCATTCGAAATAATTATATGGAGTGAGAATTGCCAATTGTGGAAACTCCAATTTAGACTCCATTCTTTGTTGTTGCTTTAATCTTCTGAACCTGCAAATAAAATTGCTTGTGCATTGATTACAAATCTCAATGCTCTGATACCATGTAAGATTTTTGAGATACACAGATCTAGATCTGCAAAACAATAAACAAGCTTGCAAGAGAAGGAAGGAAGCGAGCAAGAATTGAGAAAAGAATGAAAAATTGATTCTACAATATTAGTTTTAGAATAAATACATAAAAGAAACTAAGTTAAGCTTAGTTGTACATGCAATAACTAAAGCTAACTAAAGCTAAGTGTGCTTTATCTTGTGTTAATGTGTACATGTGCCACATGCAAGCAATAAGTTAACTGGAGCTAATCTAGGTGCATGTACACCAACACAGCTAGTCTAAGTGCATGTACACCAACACTTTTTCATATCAACTGAGAGAAGCTATTCAAACAGAATTACAAGAGATGTATGAGGTCATACTGTAGCTGGAATTTGAAAATAATGATTAAATATCACCGGTCCCTTGCACTTGGTCTTATAGATCACATAGAGCAAAACCCTAGTATCTTAATTCTGTGAATAGCATTGCGCCAGATATCTCCAATCAACTATAGGAATTTTTTGAACTTGCTAGGAGCAATACACCTGCCTCCAAACCTTTTCTGCAGAAATACAATCAACGCAAGAAGTAGTGCTCCAAAATCGATCACAATATCCCAGGCGGTTGAGTAGAAATCCAAGTCTGGATTGGCATAGAAATAAGAACTGCTGTACGGTGGTATAACCCGGCATGCATCATATACATGTGGAATGGAACGTGACAGTGTGATTCCAATATAAAAGTATGGTACCAAAATTATCATTTTTGTGTCACTGAAAAAGTTTACCAGAATTTCTGGTAGCAAAAATCCATCGAGGATGACGCCTGCATAAGCTCTAAAATTTTGCCACATAGCTTGATTATTATTGTTGAGAAAAAAATGTCTGCTCTCAGACTGTGATGCCGGCCCAGAAAGATGATGAAGAAGATAAGCTATTAGACCTCCAAAATCTATATAAAGAACCTTTGTTTCCAAGAACCATGCGGTCTTCGCATGTGTTACAGCAAGTCTAGCAGTCGAAACTAATTGAAGAAGTCGAATCTACAAAACAAATACTACGATCGTCATTATTGGAAAGACAATTCCATTCATTTCTAACCACCCACCCAAGAATTCCAAGACATTCTTCCCCTTCTGGTTCGTGAAAAATGCTTCAAAGTTGAGTAGCAAAGGAATCAGATGCCCTAAGGCAAGTGCAGTGTGTGTCAACAAAGAGACAAATGGTAGTACATTTGGATGTCTCCTCATGTGCAAGAGCTGGGTATAGATGACAACAACCGTTAGTGAGAGAGAGACCAGCTCCATAATGATCTCCAAATCGTTTCTCCACGTGGACTTTTCTACATGGTCTTTGTAAATAGATGTTGATGACAATTTCATTGGCTTAAAATAGTGTGGATCCTTCTGTGACCTGATACTTGTAATGCTGCCACTAATATCAGAATATAGCTTTGGATTTAAGGAAGCATAGTTGACCATTATATGAATTTCACAATCCATATCCCCTTCAATATTTTTACTCCCAACATGCCGACATCCAATCATACACACTGATCCTGTTAGAGGATTATATATGCCCTCTGCTGATATAGTTGACACATGTACAAACGAGGTTCCGGGTCCAACAGTTATCTCGAATTTTAAATTGAAGCTGACATTCAAAGGGGCACCACCAGGATTAAATCCATTTGTAGCGGGAAGCTGCAAATCCCTCTCGAATCTATTACCAATGGTAAATGGGTATGCATGGCCCTGCATTCTCAAATTTCCAGAGTTCTCAATGGCAACATCAAAAGCCAGATCCCCAAAGGAGGACCCATCTGGGTACCATCTTACCGAAGACATCTCGCTGCCCGAGAATGTCTTATTACAAACTTTGCCCACCTGGTCAAGTTTGGTGTACTTGTACTGAACAATCGACAAATTAGTGATATTTCCCATTCCTCCATCGATTCCAGTAGGGCCCTTGGATGTGAAATTCTTAAAATTGCCCTTCTAGCTCTCAACATGTCCGACAACCATATACCTATCCACAATGGTTAAAGTCGCCGGAAACTGCATAGAAATGCTGATACCACAATCCTCCTCCTCAGACAATACGTTTCCACCATTTTCAATACGGCAGGCTACCATACACAATTAATCCCTTTCAGCATCCCATTCACCCTCCCCAATCAAAATGGTCTCTAGGAGGGTAAACCTAAAGCCTGAATTCCATAGATTGGAGAATCGGAAATACCCACGCACTTGCCCTTGTGGGGTACATTTCAATTTCTCAACAAACACAGTGTTCAGAAACGATTCTCGTTGACTTACACTGAAGGGACTACAATCCCTTCCACTACACCCAGGGTTCTAGAAAACATCTAGAGGCCTTCTCAACCAGTCCAAATTACAGAGACTGTTGCCACTGTTCAAGATATGTTTATTTGTATATAACACTTGATGCGGCTTTTTGACTGAGCAAACCCTTCTGGCATCATCCACCCTAGTGTACTCATAAAACCTATCATATGTTGCATATATCGATATGGGTTTGAACAACTTCTCTCTGTCTAAACTCTCTATTTTCCCGTTAATCAAATTACTCACCAGGGTGCTCGTTTTGGGATAAGAAAACTTAGTAGAAGCCAAGAAAGTTGTGTGGGAAGCATTGACAAAGTACCTGTGGGCCAATCCAACGATGCACATCCTGCTTTGGGACGAATTAGAGTGGAAACCCTGAGCAAAGATGGCAAAAACCCGACCTCTCGGCACTGATCGCAGCGGGCCAGCCAGCCTGAAATGGGATGGTGGCCTTTGAAAACGACGATTGATAGCAGCTGCTCCGCTATGGATCGTTAAACGCCCCTTGGTTTTGAGCACATCTTCCCGCTCGGTTTGCCACACATCAGAGAGAGAAAACGACACAGAATTGGATCGTGTGAGGGCACTCTGGTTAAAGATCGAATCTCCTCCCTCGTACCAACCCTGGTAAAAGCTCAGTGCTGCGGCTTCTTCGTTGAGGAAGCCCCCTTCTCTGATGACAGCTTTTGGCGAAGGAACAAAATCCTGGCAGTGTTTGGAGTACAGTGAAGCGTTTATTCCTCCTATGAAAGCCACCATTGAAGCGTTTACCGGGGTTTCTCCCATGACAGCCAGCAGAATCAAGATCACCCAGATGGAATTTGAGCCCATGAATCCGTGCAAACGACCCATGGGTCCAGATTTGGGTATTACAGCAATTCTTAAGCTGTAATTCCGAATGCAATATTCGTCTTGTGCTTTCTTTTTTTCTAGGCGAGTGAGTGCCAAGTCTTCTTGAAAACAAAGCGAGTGCAAAGTCATTTGAAATCTTTTTCATTCCGAGAGTGAAGGGAAGTATATAATTTATATTCCATCTTGGAAATCCGTTTGAATCCAGGTCCAACTGGAAATAATTGTTGAAGATTTGGTCGGTGAGTCGTTAACAATCAAATTATTACATCAAACATTCATGTGATATTTTTTTGTAACTCTGAAATTTAATATTAAAAAATAAATTTCAAATAGGACATGATTTAGAAATTCTCTATTTGAAATAATGAAAATGTACTTATAAGTTTTACTGATATCATTATTAGTTTTATAACAATTTTCTAATAATATTAAAATTTAAAGTATGGAAATTTAATATTTTTACTAATAATAATAATATTTAATATATAAATATTAAAATGTAATAATAATTTATGTTGTTAATATTTACATAATTTAGTAATATAATTATATTTAATATCATAGTATAAATTAGTTAAAAAATGGTTAACCTAATAAAAATTATAATTTTTTGGATAAAAGTTCGTGTCAATTTCAAACTTTCGCTTTTTACCTTAACCCTCAAAGAATAGGAATCGATAGCTTCTACCATACTTCACTGCTAAGTTAAGCGGACAGTATTATACACAAACACCCGAGCTCGTCATGGAAGTTACCAGACATCTAAATAATTCTTCATATCCCATATGCTTTTAGATTCATCTAACTTGTAATATTTTTTTTAATTATATATAATCAAACGTTACTAGAGTTTTCTCAAATATACTTTATCGTCAATTTTTTATTTTAACAATTTATTATTCAAGCCTATCTCTTTATTCACATCTTTTAAAAATCAAATTTAGTACTTTAAAAAATATAATTTGATTTAGAAATTCTTTTATCAAATAATAAATAGTAAAGCTAGTAGAAGTAGGAAAGTTATTATTATAGAATAATTTTGTTTTGCAAATAACAAAATATTTCAAGGTACTAATATGGAGGCCCTTGGGGTAAGGTAGAAAATATTAGAATTCTCGAGAGTAACTTTTGAAGTTAAGGAAAAGCTCATGAGGTTGATTCAGGGAATCTAAATTTTTGGTTTTTAGTATATTTTTTTAGTATAAACTTTTAAGTGTATTTTCATATTATGTTTATATATAATAAAAATATTAATAAGGGAAAGAAAGACTTACAAATGTACAGGTTAAAGGTAAGGCTGAGAATTTACTAGTAGAAAATAAACTATTTGTCTTTCAAAATAGCGTACCTTTTGTGGAATATTTATAAGTAATAAAAGTAAAGAATGAAATAATAAATTTTACATTATAAATACAATTATATTTATTACCTTATTTGTTGAGCGACTGATTTTTGTGTATGATTTAAATGTTATTAGTATATGTATGAAGTATGTGTATGCTAGCTATATGACCAAATGTTGCACTGATATGCTACTATTTTAAAGCTTAACATGTTAGATGGTTATTTAATGGTCGAATTTGATTAACTATAAATTTTGTGAGTATCCATATTGTTCATTAAAGGATAAGCTGGAATAGTAATTAATTAACCCTTAAATCCTAATTTATAATTGGTGATTATATTTTAAACATAATTTGTCAAGTGATTAAATTAATAGAATTTTTATGTATCTGCAAATTTGACTAACATTTGAATCATTGCCTAACATTTGAATGGTTGAAGGATTGCCCAAAGTTTTAATTAAGGGATAGAGGGGTAGGTGCATTGATAGACCAATTAAAACATGTTTTATGGTTTGTTTTGCTTTGATGTTATTTTAAAATTTTTATTGAATATATTTATGGGTAATGTTTAATTCTGATTCTGTTATTAATAAAAAATTGTTAGTGGATAGAGATTTACCTTTTGTATAATATTTTCTAATATTTTTAGTACATTTCTATTGGTAGGTATATTTATTACATTTTAGAATATTTTTAATAGTATGTATAAATAAAAGGATCACATTTATTTTGAAATAGATTTCTCTTTTTTGTTTTTCTTAATTAAATTTATTAATTAACAAATAGGATATAAACATGTTTGATATGAAATTAGTTATAGTTTTTCGACTATATTGTATTGATGATTCATTGTTTTGGCCCATAGCATTGTAACAAAATCTATTTACAAATTAAGAATATGAATGATAAAGAGATGGTGGATCTCCATTATTAAGAATCTTGTTTTATATATATATATATAACTTACATATTAATTTTTTCATCATTAATAGCAATAATTTTAAATAAAGCTA
Source organism: Pinus taeda (assembly GCA_000404065.3). Taxonomy (NCBI): domain Eukaryota; kingdom Viridiplantae; phylum Streptophyta; class Pinopsida; order Pinales; family Pinaceae; genus Pinus; species Pinus taeda. Next base: position 79,885 of record APFE031158044.1, on the reverse strand, counting down.
TAGCTTAACTAATTATTCTCATTCTTAAAATTTTAACCACCCTTATATATGTATGACACAATAAATATTTTGATACTTCGCATTTACTTAATATATATTTTTAATAAAAATGAAACTAAACTTAAATTTTATTTTTATGTTTGGTTATATATTGTTTCTATTTTTGTTATTTTTATTTAGAATTTTTTCCTCAATACATAAAAAATAATAACTAAATAAATAATCATATATATATTTAGTAGTTATATTTTTAAATTTTTTATATATATATATATATATATATATATATATATATATATATAATATAGTAATATATTTTAAATTTACTGTTTAATTATTTGAATTAGAATTACCATTAAAAGATAATAACTCGTTATATAATTTGAAAAAATATTATATTATTCGAATGAGAACCAGAAATAGTGTAAAATGTGTTTATCTTTATTTCAAATATCGAAGTACTAATTTGTATTATTGCACATGTAACCCCACATAATTCCTCCCTTGGAAATATTCTTGACTAATTTTAAATTTTCCTTTTAAGAAAAACAGGTGGAAACTCATCTTCCACCGTTATCGCCTCATATTTAAGGTTGGGATTTTTAACGAACCCTAATATTATAAATATAAATGTTTTCAATCGGTTTCTAATTTAACATATTGAGTCAATATTTCTCCATTACTTCTCCCTATTTTCTTCATCCTATTGCTTCTCATCTTTTGAGTTGTCAAGGAAGTGTTATCCCCTCCATTTAGTGACTTGCCTCTTATTTTTTGGTTCCTTCCTTGTTTGGGATGAGAACTTTGTTTGAAAATAAGTTAGGCAAAAAAATGTGTATTTTTATAGTTTAGTAGGTGTGTTCATTAAAATTTCTATTGTTTTAATAGAATGTGATCTGAGAGACTTTTGCTTAGGTTAATTTCTTTACATACGGTGGAAAAGGTAAAAAATATTTTTAAGGTTTTATCTAGGTGATTTTTTTTTTAATTTTCCAAAATGTTGTGGAGATCATGTAGAACCCAAGAGTTCAAAAAATGGAGGGGAAATTTTGGAAGCCTTACCCACACTGGCATCATTATTACCACCATATTTGTTGCATCAAAACCTTTCACCCATGGATCTACTTATGTGGTTACCTTCCCTTCAAGCACATCTTTGAATGAAGTGGGGCCATTTTGATTTATGGAACTTCCAGGCATCGTCAGATTTAATATTATTGTTCGCAGTTGTCTATAATGCGACTTTTGAAAGCTTTTCCGGTGGCTTTTTCCGGTCAAAATCTGGCAGCAATTTATTGGGATCGCAAGTTTGATAGCTAGTTTCTGCACAATCAAAGCGTCCTAGGGGTTTTTCAGGGCGCTGAATCGAAATATGCAGTTAAAAAACCATTTTAACTGCAACAAATCATGATTCAACATCAATTTCTTCCGTCGGATTCCGTCACCGGAATCTCCAAAAAATCTCATTATAGACAACTCCTTATTGTTCCATCTTTTATAACACTAAATGTAAGTTTTTTTTTTCACTATTATCCTCCTAATCCTCACGACCACAATCAGAAATTTCAGCGGAGCAGCGCTGATCTGAAAGGGGCTGATATACATTCAACGCCAACAGATTGATGTAGATGTCGTCAAAAGTAATTAGATATGTCGAAATTTTTATCGAAAGAAAGCCTCCAAAGGCTTCATTCAACGTCAACGCACTTCTGCAGGTAAATCTAAGGATTTTAATTTTGTATAGTTAATATGGGTAAAAGAAGATTTTATATTGTTTGATAATAATAGAAATATTAAGATTTGGTAATAATACATTAAATTAGTAATAAGTTTAGTATTATTTATTATAATAATAATATTTAACACATAAATATTAATGTTTATAATAATATTATTGTTATTGTTAATATTTATATAAATTTTTAATAGTATAATTATATGTAATTATGATCAAAGTAGTTTAAAGATGGTCAATGTTTGTCATTATGGTCATCTATGTTTAACATTGTTAGTTATAATGAACATGCCAATCATATTCATCTATAGTTAAGTATTGAAAACCATGTTTAGCAATGTTTACCCATTGTCAACCATTGTTGACTCTAGACAACAATGTTAAAAGGTTGACATATACATATCATAAATAAATATGAGTGTCCTAATGTATCAAACAAAAATCACTCAATCTATATGTATATATATGTTTTCAAAAGGGCATGAAATAGATAAACTTAAGGAAAGGAAAGTATTTTCAATTTAGAATAACAATAAAATGCAATGTGAGGAAACCGATAGCCATGGACATTAATAATACATTATTCTACTTATTAACACTTTGTAATGCCCCTTCCTAATCATATTATCTTACATTACCTTATTAACCTACCTGTTCAAGTGTTATTAGTATACTTAAGAGGCAAGTGTACACTAGTTACAGAAGAACACCTTGCACAAATTTGATAGTACAATCAACATTTGTAACACCTCCCAGATAATAGTCAAGAATTACTTTATCATGTTTAACATTTTAGTAAATAGAATTCAGGAAAGACCAATGACTTTTTAGATGAATATTTAAATAGCAAATATATATATATATTATAATATATATATATATATATATATATATATATATTTGTAATTATGAAATCTCATAATTCAAGAAGGAAGACCAAAAATGAATTCCAACCTCCCAGAAGTTAGGAACAGTTAAAGACAATTACACCTTTCTCTCCTGGATCTTTGTGCAAACAAAGGGGTTCAACCTTGAATTAAAAAGAAGGAAAAAGGAAATTCTGTCAATGAACAACACACTGTTAGAGGGGAAAATCTAGAGTTGGAGCTGGCCCAGTGGATAACCTCAGTACAAAATTAGAATCAGTGGTATTTTAGAATGGACTATAGTCTTGACATCTATTACTAGATTCCAGAGATAATACTAAAAAAATTGTTACCTAGTGTCCTAGAGTGGATCTCGGGGGGAGAAGTGGACGTGATTTCCCTTCTCAAGGTTCGGTGGAGAAGGTCTCACCTTATCTGAATTTGTGCATTGACATAGACAGACAAGTATTCCAACTTTGCTTAAGTCTAAAGCTATGAGTTCGTGAATGAAAATAGATATATATTTGGCTAGTGTATATGGTAAAATAGGTATAAACCCAAGTGTTTATGTTCTACTGAACATAGTAGCTTAAGAGTATGATAAATTGTGTAATTTTCTTTAAGTACAACTGCAACGCTAAATTATGATAACACAGTGAAATTTTAGAAGAGACTTTTGAAAATATAGACCAACAGATTGTAACTTAGAGTATTGCATGAATTCATAAAGCCTTTATTGCATAAAGTATATTCTCTTATCCCTGTAGATTTTCTAATGGAAACAATTGGAAAATTGGTCTCCAATAGGGAAGAACCAAATGCATGCTTAGCAATAAATTAAAAAAATTCAGTTACGACATCCTATAGGAAATGTATATATATGCACCAACATTACATTAAAATTTGGAACCATTTGATTTGTATAAGTAGAGAGTTTACATTGGGTTAACAAAGGGGTTAGGACCAAGCTGATGCTTCCACAGCCACATCGTCTTATCCCCTAGGAATCTATTAACAAGAAAGTCAAACCCAAAACTACAAATTGTCCTACCATTTCTATCTACAACATAAGTATTCAAAGTAGATACAATCGAATAATTTCATAAAAGAACACACTTTGCAAGAAGCCTAAGTTATCTATCAAGACGAGACGTAATCTAATGAAACAATTGCCTTTTCCTTGGAATGAAAATTGATAGAGATATAAAACAGTGAGAGAGTTATAAATAGAAACCAACGAGAATTTCCCATTTCCATCATGAGGGAATATCCATCCATATAAACTAGTTGCAGTCAAATAAATAAAACAACATAACTATAAATATTTAACGAAAATGACAACTATCATTTTACCGAGAAATCAACTATCGAGAGCACCGATTTAGTTCAAAAGTTGAACTCGACTCAGGAGGATAAGCCAAATAACGTTCATCGAAAACTTAGTTACTTAGTAAAACAAAAGTATTTAATATTTTATTGTTAGAGACATTTCCAGAGTGGAAAATACAAAACCCTCGAAGGGTTTTACAAGAAAATTGTGTGCGGAAATTCCAGTTTCTGGCTAGCACATCTAAAACTTAAAAACCCTCATTTATATTCACTATGAGCCAAATGGATATGTTTTCAATGAAAAGCACCTGGTGGTAAGGATATCGAAGTGGTGTAGCAGTCGAAATTTGAAACCCACTTAGATGTAAGCCTACAAATTACAAACAAACAAAGGTAAGACTCTAAAGAAAACCAATAGAGTGCCAAACAAAAAATACACCTATTCTGTGCATAGCGTTATGAGTAATTTCCGATATGAATGGGGGTTACCTTCAGCAAGGGTTTTGGTTCCCCAGAAATCTAAGGATGCAAAAGCCTACAATTTGTCCATGAAAGTTCTCGCTTGAGGGTTAGGACCTCCATAAATGAAAAGAAGATTGTGAAGAAGTTAATGAAACATCTCAGGGTTATGAGGGTTACATCAAATGAGACATTGTACTTAACAAAGATACCTTTACCTATAGCAAAGAGCACAAGATGTGTGCTGGAAGAAGCTTTAGGAGAGAAACCCTCTAGATGGCAGAGTAGCTTGTAAAGAAATTGATAAATCACAGACATAATTAAATAACTGGCTATTGAGATTGAACATAGCCCAGTGAATAACCCATATTTTTCCGTGACCCAATTGGCTAACGGTGAAAATTTACCCCTTGCATTGAGTTGCCAAACACGTCCTCATGGATCTGCGTCGAGCGAATGGAGTAGATTAGCAACACAAACACCCTATCTATAACCATAATCATTCACAAGCAAGTTCATACCATCAGATTAGAATCAAAATGATCAATGGTTCCATAGTGTCCAACTATCTGTGGCAATGAAAACCAGTTGTAATCATATAAACCTTCTCGATGCTTTCATCGATTCTTTTGCAAGTTCGTTAGGGCGCTTAATGGATCTAATTAAAACACATACCATATTGTGATCCTTACACATATGTATTATGTTCACCGATAATGAAGTCAATGTATATATATGATATTAATAATGTTAATACCAAATTGCAATCTTTATGCATATGGTAATTATATGGTCATGAAGGTATGGGTTTAATATTATGAGTTTAGAATAGAAAAATAAAAATAATATTTTTTATATGCCTTTACATGTTACAAGTGGTATTAGAGTCATAGGTTCTAGCTATGTATCCTTGGGCAAGAAATTTATCAATAACCAAATGTTTAAATGCAGAGAGAGGAGCAAAGATATAGTATGAGAAGGGGACAAGGAACTACACCATCTTACCCATAAATGTTTGTATAGTTGGGAGAAAATTTGACAAATGAGAATGTTGTGTTGCTAGAGACTCTTTAATGATAATGAGTAGAAATTATAAACCTGTGCGCTGACAATCAGAGATTGATATTAGAGTAGGAGAGAATCCTGAAAATCCTCTCAAATCGACAAAATCTGAGGGATCCAAATCCGAGTGCAGACAATGGAAACATAGAGGAGACAAGGAAACAATAGAGGGGTGCTCCAAAAATTGAGGAAACGCGTATGAATAATGATGACGAAGAATCAGGGAATACTTCTAGAGATAGAGGGGCTAAGAATCTAAGAATTGAGTTAGAGGGAGAATTTAGAAAAATAAAAACTCCATTATTTGACGGAGAAGTATAAGATGCAGTAGAATCTTGGTTGATTAATATGAACCAGTGTTTTCATATATACGAATATGATGATAATTTAACGACTTGACTAGTTGTGTACCAATTGCAATGTAAAGCCACCCTTTGGTAGGAAGAGATTAAAACAAATCAAAACATAGATGAGCAGGGGATAACTTGGGATACCTTCGAGAAGTATTTTAAGGATAAATACTTGAGAAAAAGGTTCTATGATGAGAAGGCGAAGGAATTCAATGACTTGAGGTTAGTACAACAGTCCATGGACAAATTTATCACCAAATTTACTTCTTTGTTGCGCTACGTTCGATACATGCGTGAAGAGAAAGTTAAATGACATTACTTCCTAAATAGTTTGCCTACTCAAATGAAGGAAAAAATAGAGTTTGAAAATACAAAAATAATCGATGAAACTATTCAAAAGGCTCATATCTGCGACACACAAATGTAGCAGAAAGGAGAACGTAATAAGATATATCTAGGAAAAATGAGGAAGAAAGGACTTTCAAGAAATTTGAAGGGAAATAGATCAAGTTGAATGATGTGCTAATTGGAATGGATTGGCTGGAAGGAAATTAGTCCTTAGTAAATTGTTAGGATAAATCCATCATTTTCCTCACAGAGGAAGGAAATAGACAGGAAATATAGGGTATTAAAAGAAATATTAAGTTTCCATCAATAACCACTAACTAGTTCAAGAAATGAGTCTAGAAAGGTTTTCAAATATATGGTGTATAGGTGAGATATGCCAATTAAAAGGATAAATTGTCAGCTTTAGAAGATATACCTATCGTCCAAGAGTTTATAGATGTGTTTCCAGAAGACATACCTTGGTTACCTCCAAAAATAAACATTTATTTTACCATAGAACTTATCCCTAGAGCTTCCTCAATGTCGAAAACAACATACCATATCAGTATTTTTGAGAGAACTCAAAATGTAGCTACATGAATTACTCAAGAAAGGGTACATCCGACCAAGTGTATCCCCTTGGGGAGCACTCGTACTGTTTGTAAAGAAGAGAGATGGAACGCTGAGATTTTGTATTGACTATAGGAAATTAAACAAGTTAACCATCAAGAATAACTATCATTTTCCTCAAATCGACGACTCGTTTGATCTAGCCAAAGGTGCCACTGTATTCTTTGAAATAGATCTATGATCAGGGTATCATCACATTCGAATTAAAGATGAGGATGTTTGTACAAAATCATTTAGAACACAATATGGCCATTATGAATTTATCCCGTTACCTTTTGGGTTGAATAATGCCCCAACAACCTTTAAGTTTAATGAATGGGATTTTCCACCACTACTTGGCAGGTTCATTCTAATTTTCATTGATGATATTTTAATCTACTCAAAAAATGCAGAAGAACATAAGGAGCATCTGAGGATTGTTCTCCAAACCTTAAGAGAAAAAAGCGCTATGCCAAATTCAACTATTGTAACATTTTTAGGCAGGAAATACAATATTTGGGGCATGTGATATCTTCAGAAGGCACTGAAGTTGACCCAAAAAAGATTAGGACTATCCTAGATTGGCTTGTCCCTAAAAATGTAGGAGAAATTCAATCCTTTAAGGGTTTGGGAGGTTATTATCATTGATTTATTGAGGGGTTTTCTATAATTGCTTACCCTGTGACATCTCTATAGAAGAAAGGGAGAGTTTTTAAGTGGACAGCAAAATGTCAACTCAGTTTCAAACAATTGAAACATTTTTTAACATCTGCTCCAATACCAAAAGTAGCTGATCCAAAAAAGGACTTTACTATTTGTATGGATGCTTTCCAGTAATGAGTTGGAGGTGTGTTGATGCAAGACAATAAAGTGGTGGCTTATGAGTCAAGAAATATTAAAGAGAATTAAGAGTGATCTTTGACATACAATATAGAACTTACTGTAGTAGTGCATGCATTGAAAGTGTGGCACCATTACTTGTTGGGAAAGAAATTCTTACTTATGACAGACCATAGAATTATAACTATTTTATTTAATAACGTAAATTTAAATGCATGCCAAGCTCAGTAGACAACATTCCTCAGTGAATTTGATTTTGATATAAGACACCTTCAAGGCAATAAAACCAAGTGACCAATGTTTTAAGAAGAAAGGTTTAATGTGTGTATGAAATTTGGTATCACTGCATAGACTTTGTCGTGACAGAACAACTAAAGGAAGTTTCCCTTAAGGATCCTGAATATAATTTTTTATGGTGGAAAACTAAGAAAATGTAGGATTTTGGGAAACCTACTGAGTATGGCATAAATGATAGGAAATTTTTTATTTTTAATGGAAGTCTGTATGTTCCTAATCAGGTAATACTCAAACAAATGTTGTTAGATGAGTTTCACCGCAGACCTTATGCCGCTCACACAAGTTATCGGAAGTTGTTCTCTGCAATTAAGAAAATATATTTTTGGCTTGGAATGAGGAAGGACATCATGACATACTTGGTGACGTGTTTATAATGTGATTGGGTTAAAGCTGATCATCAGCATCCCGTTGGACAGCTTCAACCACTTCCTATACCTGAGTGGAAATTGGAAATGATTACATTAGACTTGACAACTACACTTCCAAAAACTCAGAAGAAGCATGAGTCCATCATGGTGGTGATGGAAAAGTTGAGAAAAATATCTCATTTTATTCATGTTAAATGTACCTATAAGGTGGTGGAAATCACAGACATATTTATGAAGGAAATATTCGAACTACACGGCATGTTGAAAGTAGTAATTTCAGATAGAGATGTGAAATTTACATCTACATTCCAAAATGCTATTTTTAGAGGGCCAGGTACTTGGATCCAATTTAGTACCACTTATCATCCTCAGACGGATGGACAAACAACACAGTTCAATCAAGTATTGGAAGATATGTTACAAATGTATGTGATGCAACAACCAACCAAATGGGAAGACTATCTCCTTTTGGTTGAATTCACTTATAACAGAAAATACCATGGATCATTACAGATGAGCCCCTATGAAATGTTGTATGGAAGAAGTTGTAGGACTCCAGCTGGTTGGCATAACTCAAAAGACAAGATGATCCTAAGACCTAAAATGTTGATAGAAATGGAACAAGAATTAAAGAAAGTTCTAGAAAACTTGAAAGGGGCTCAAGATAGATAAAAGGTTAAGGTGGACAAAAAGAGAAGTTTGAAAGAATTCCAAGTTGGAGATCATGTTTATGTCCAAAGAAAACCCAAGAAAAGAACCTTGTCGGGGGATAGTTGTGCTAAATTAGTACCCTTCTACTGTGGCCCTTTTCAAGTCCTGGAAAGGATAGGACCGATAGCTTATGAGCTTGCTCCTCCTCATCACATAAAATTTCATAATGTGTTTCACATGTCACTATTAAAGAAATATGTTTATGACCCCAACCACATTATTAATTGACAATATATGAAAGTAATTATGAATGAGTTTGAATTATATTATATCCAAGATAGAATGGATAACTAATCTTGATAATGATGTTTTTTACAGGTCGAATCGGACAGGGAATTTTTGGTAGAACCCCTACGTATTCTCGATCATAGAGAAACAATGTTGTGCAAGAAAGTTATCACCCAAGCTAAAGTGCAGTGGAAGCAATTTATCCTAGAGGAAGCTACTTGGGAAGATGAAAGTCTGTTGAGACAATTTTATCCTACTATGTTCCATGGGCTACAGTAGACACCGAGGATGGTGTTCTTCCTAGGGGGAAGATGTAACACCTCCCAGATATCAGCTAGAAATTAATTTATTGTGTTTAAGATTTTAGTAAATAGAAATCGGGAAAGACTAATGACATTTTAGATGAATATTTAAATAGTAAATAATATTTTTTTTTGTAATTATGAAATCTCAAAATTCAAGAAGGGAGACCAAAAATGAATTCCAACCTCTAGACATTTATGAATAGCTAAAGACAGTTACACATTTCTCTCTTGGAGATAAAAAAATATCTCAGTGGAAGAAAGGAGTTCAGTATTAAATTAGAAATAAGGAGAAAGGAAATTTTGTGAAAGAACAACAAACTATTAGACGAGAAAATCCATTGCTGGACCTGGGCTAGTGGATAATCTCAGTGAAGACTAGACTATAGACTTGATGTCTATTACCGGATTCAACAGATAATACTAAAAAAATTGTTACCTGGTGCCCTATAGTGGATCTCAAGAGGAGAAGTGGATGTGATTTCCCTTCTCAAGGTTGGGTGGAGAAGGTCTCACCTCAGTTGAATTTGTGGATTGACATAGATAGATAAGTCTTCCATCTTTGCTTAAGTCTACAGTTATGAGTTCATGAATGAAAATAAATATATGTTTTGTTATTGTATTTGGTAAAATAGGTATAAACCCAAGTGCTTATGTTCTACTAAAAAGAGTAGCTTGAGAGTATGATAAATTGTGTAATCTACGGTTAGTACAATCGCAAAACTAAATTATTATAACACAATGAAATTTTAGAAGAGTCTTTTGAAAATATAGACCAGCAGATTGTAACTCAGAATATTGCATGAATTCCTAAATTCTATATTACATAGTGTATATTCCCTTATCCCTTTAGATTTCGTGATCGAAGCAACTGGAAAATTGGACTCCAATAGGGAAGAAATGAATGCATGCTTAACTGTAAATTAAAAAAATACAGTTACGACTTCCTATAGGAAATGTATATATATATGCCAACATTACACTAAAATTTAGAACCATTTTATTTGTATAAGTAGAGAGTTTTCATTGCGTTAACAAAAGGGTTAGGACCAAGCTGTCGATTCCACAACCACCCGATCCAATCCCCTAGGAATCTATTAACAAGGAAGTCAAACCCAGAAGTAGAAATTGTCCTACCATTTCTATCTGAAGCATAAGTATTGAAACTAGATACAATCCAATAATTTCATAAAAGAACACACTCTGCAAGAAGCCTAAGTTATTTATCAGGAAGTGGCACAATATAATGAAACAATGGCCTTTTCCTTGGAATGAAAATTGATATACATATAAAACAGTGACAGAGTTATAAATAGAAACCAATGATAATTTCGCATTTCCATAATGGGGGAACATCCATCCATATAAACCAGTTGTGTCCAAATAAATAAAATAGCATAAGTATAAATATTTAATGAAAATGGAAATTGCCTTTTAACCGAGATCTCAGCTACCGAGAGCATTGAGTTTAGATAAATAGTCAACCTCAACTAAGGAGTATAAGACAAATAACATTCATTCAAAGATCAGTTACTAAGAATAATTGAAATATTTAATAAGTTACAGAAAGCAACATTTTTGGCAAGGAAAATGCAAAACCCTTGAAGTGTGTCACAAGAAAATTGTCTCGGAAAATTCCAGTTTTTGATCAGCAACTCTAAAACTTAAAAACCCTCATTTCTATTCACTATAAGCCAATTGGCTATGTTGAAAATGAAAGGTGCCTCATGGTTATGATATTGAAGGAGTGTGGGAGCCGCCATTCGAAACCCACTCATATGTAAGCCTATAAGTTCCAAGAAAACAGAGCTAAGACTCTAAAGAAAACCAACAGAGTGCTAGACAAAAAAAACACAAATTATGTGCATGGAATTATGAGGAATTTCTTATATGAATGAGGATTACCTTTAGCAAGGGTTTTGGTTCCCAAAAATTTAAGGATGTAGAACCCACCATTCTATCCATGAAAATTCCTGCTTGAGGGTTAGCACCTCCATAAATGAAAAGAAGATTGCTAGGATATGAGGGTTATGAGGGTTACATCAGATGAGACAGTGTCATGAACAAAGATACCTTTACCTATAGAAGAGAGGACGAGTTGCGTGCTAGAAGAAGCTTTAGGAGAGAAACCCTCCAGATAAGTCTCAAACAAAAGGGTTCAATAATGGAGCACATTGAGGAGTTCCAAAAATTGAACATAAGGGTAAAAAATATTGCAGAGGAGCATAGGATTGATGTGTTCACAGGGACTTTAAAGGATAATATACAACATGATGTTCGCTTTTAGGAACCTGATTCAATAGAGAAGGCATTTAGGTTACCAAGAAAAATGGAAAGCAAAATTATGGCAACCAGGAAGCATACCAGTCACAACTATAAGGATGGAAGTGTTGTTACTCCTAGCCTTCCACAACCCATAATGTTAACACCAAAACAATTGGAAGAAAAAATAGCAAAAGGGCTTTGTTATAGTTGTGATAACAAATACACTAAAGGTCATAAGCGTGTTGAGAAGAAATTATTCTACATAGGTTGTGAATAGGAAGAAGAAAAGGAGCAAGAAAGGTCAAAGGAAGAGGATATACTCCCAGAAAAAAGCCTAGATAAAGAAGAAATTAATCCGACCATATCTTCTAATGCATTGGCTGGAATTACCACTCCTCAAACCATCAAGATAGAAGGACAAATCAAGAAGAAAAAGGTAATAGTGTTGATTGATTCAGGAAGTACCCACAATTTTATTCATTGGAAGGTAGCAAAAAAATTGAATTGCTTCCTATATCCAGCACTAGAGCGTCAAGTGATGGTTGCAAATGGAGAAATGATAAATTGCTCAGGAAAGTACCATAATATCAAGATATCCATGGAAGAATATGTATTGACTAGCCCAATGCTTTCCATTCCAATGGGAGGTGTTGACGTTGAACTAGGAGTCCAATGGCTACAATCCTTGGGTACAATAGCTTTTAATTTTCAAGAACTTTTCATGAAATTTTTTGTGGAAGGGAAGGAAGTTGAATTAAGGGGTATTGCAGGGAAACCGAGAAAGATAATCAGCTCTAACAGTATGATAAAGCTTCTAAAAAAGGTACAAAGAGTTGTAATTGCTCAATTATGTTCGTTGTATGTTTCCACATCAGAATCATCTATTTCTCCAGATCTCCAAAAAGCCTTGGATAATCATTCCAAGGTATTTGAGACTCCCAAAGGTCTCCCACCTATTCGTGATCATGATCATGCTATTCATCTTATTCCAATAAGTGTTCCTCCAAACATCAAGCCGTACAAATATTCCTATGTCCAAAAGAGTGAAATTGAATGTATGGTTGCAGAAATGCTAAAGGCTGGTATAATTCAACCTAGTCAAAGTTGATTCTCTGCTCGAGTAGTATTGGTGCACAAGAAGGATGGGTCATAGTGCATGTGTCTGGATTATAGGGAGCTCAACAAGCTCACTATTAAAGATAAGTTTCCCATTCCTGTCATTGATGAATTACTGGATGAATTGCATGGATCATGAT
>APFE031158044.1:0-65103 GCA_000404065.3 Pinus taeda | reverse complement strand
GACAGCTATGAAATTGATCAATTTCAGAGTATCTCATCAAGTGGAAGAACTTATCCACTGAAGATTCCACATGGGAGGATAATAATTTTATACAGAAGCATCCAGAACTACTCAAGCGTTGAGGATACACTTTTTTTTACGGAGAGGGGCATGTTAGGTCTGTATAATACTAGTGATTACCCCATTACTATTGTAGTTGTATCCCTTATTAATATTGTTGTGCCCCTATTGTCCCCATATTTTTGTCACTGTGCCCCATAGAATCCCTCTATTGTTATTTTTGTGGCTTTATATTATTATTGTTAGGTCGGCTGGGTTATATAGAAAGGAGGCTTTGTCATTTGAATCATCCAAGAATTGTTCATTTGTGTAATGTAAAGGAGGTTGCCCCCTCGAAGAGGCTAACTTCTAAGGCATTGATCTCTCTTTTCTATATTTTTGTGAGCTAGTTTCATAACAGAGGGACAAAAGAGTAGGTGTAGTGTTAAGTAGGGCCATGGCTCAAGGAGGGTGTGAGTGGAAATATTTGCATGAAGAGAAAGGGACAAGGGAGTAGACTAGAGAAGAAAAGGGGGAGTACTTTTTGTTTCATGATGCATGAAGGAGTGTAAGAGAGAGTCCCAAAAGCCAAGCTAGAACTCAAATTTTGACAGTGTAGTTAGGAGAGCTTTGGATTGATAAACCAAAAATAATACATCTACGCTTTTGACTTGGGTTTAGAGGGCTAGGAAACCTATGGAGATTCTCTGGGCTAGGATGCTAAATAGGTTGTTCTTAGTTGGGGTGTTGCCTTATTTAGTCGAGTGGTCCAATGAGGAGCACCACAATAGAGTCATCCTGAAAAGATTTTTTCTTGTTAAATGTTATTGTTAAAAATAATTATGATTTCTAAATTATTTGAATTTCTTTGTTGTTAAATTTGAAAATGAAAAGAATGTTTGTGGAATCAATAGAAACAATAGTAGTGAGAGTAAGATTCTTTTGTTGTTAATTTCTTATTATTTAATCATATAAATGCAAGAACCAAGGATAGGGTCTTACATGTGGTATAAAATCCAACTTAAAAAAATGGACCTTAAAGCGCAATAAAACAACGTTAATCCCTACCTAAAAGGAGGTTATAAACAATTTGATGAACTCAATGACTATCAAAATAACAAGTAAATCAAAATCAATAAAAGAAGTGAAAAATATAAATCTAACCCCATAACTCTAAATGTGAGAGGAAACTTGGGAGAAAAATATGTTGCAATATGAACACTAACTCTGAATGAATGAACAAATTTTAGCAAGAATATGATGTTGAAGATGAACACTAAACTTCAAAATTTGATGAATTTACAGTGAAAACATTAAAAAAACATCATCAAGTAATTAAATATTCCACATTAAAAACCACATATAAACAAGATCATAATGTGCAGTCTAAAGCTCAATATACAACCTTGGTTTTTACATAATAAGTGAAAACTCTAAAGCTCAATATACACCTTAACATTTAATGGAATAAGAGTAGAATCTAAAACTCAATCTACACCTCTCGTTTTATGTGTCTCCACTCATCTTTAATAGTAGAAATATTACGGAATAAGTATTCCATCAATGCATTTAGATCTATGATTTTGAAAATTCCTTCATATAAAGTACAAAACAGGAAAAAAATGGGAAAATTATCAAGAAAAATAAAAAGGAACTCAAATAAAAAGGAAATGTAACAAATCCAACAAGCTTGTAAAAGTTTAAAAACAACTATAATCTTCAAGATCATTATAATACAATGATATAGGAGTAGCTTCTTGACATATCCTTGCACCAAAGAGAACCAAAGTAGGCTATCCATTTCACAACAACTCCCCATGGATTAAAAAAAAGTAATAGCAATAACAATTAATGTATTAACAATTATCAATGTAAACAATTGCAAGCTTCCAAAATGAATTGATGTGAAGTAACATAGTGAAGTAATGATAGAAATTACATAAACAATAGTGAAAAGGTAAAAGAAAAAAAACACTAAAAAAGATTATAAACAGGTTGAAGATGCCAAGAAAATTAATGTGTAATATACTCACACGAAAAAAATATATCTTGGCTCATTATTGTTAAGTTCTCATAGGATTAATAGCATG
Source organism: Pinus taeda (assembly GCA_000404065.3). Lineage (NCBI taxonomy): Eukaryota > Viridiplantae > Streptophyta > Pinopsida > Pinales > Pinaceae > Pinus > Pinus taeda. The sequence continues at coordinate 62,974 of APFE031158044.1, read as the reverse complement.
TTTTGATGATTGCCAATGGCCTTGATATAAAGTATTATGTAAAGCATGAGATTCAAAGTTCAAATCCCTATGGGTTAGACCATGATATATATATGGCATGCTTGGATTGTATTCATTTCATAATATGGTTTCATAATCGATTTGTTTCCACCCCATGTGAGAAGGGCTTGTTTCAATGCTACTATTAATATTTTCAAATATGATGCTCATCTATATGTCTAGTCCTCAAGATAAAAAGGGGGACTCCCAATTGTGTCATCCCCTTTCTATGCTTTTATTCAACCCTTGTCATTATATGATTTTGGTATTTATTTAACTAGTTGGTAATTCTATTGCAACCCATGGCAGTAGGTAAAATAAAGGTTTTTGTGTGTATTTAGAACCATCACCATACATAGAAGGTCGATATAGGCACACTATAGTTTAGCATTGCAGTAATACCTAATGCACTTGTCCACTCGACATTTGTGAAATGTTACTAACAAACCTCTTTATCGATTCACTTGTTCTGTTCATTAGCTGCTCCTTAGAGAAACTTTTGAGGTAAAAAACACATCAAGCAACATCATATGGGGATTCAGAAGAAAATTGAATCAAATAAAGGAAAACAGTGAAAAAAATATTAACTCTTTTTTATTTTTTCTTTTTTCCGAAGAAGAAAATTCATAATTTCTATTGATGAGAAATTACATGCTGTTGATGCCCATAGGCATATGCTGTATTGTGGATGGTCGCCACTGTTCAAAAAGCAAAAAAATACATAAGGTTCCCATAGGGATACTGAGTAAGGTTCTGAATCCATCATAAAAGTGCGTAGTTGCTATACATGACTTCATTACTGTAATATACTGCGATATATACAAATATAAACAAAATATTTTGTTCTTCAAAATTGTTGATATTGAGGCCATTGACTCACTGAAGTGGTCCATCTATATATGGTCTGTGATAATATCTGTACATCCCTATAGGAGAAAATTCCTCAATCATCCAATCGCCTAGAGGACGATCCGCCGCTTCTTTCAAGAGTCAGTCAGCAATTGAATTTATTTCCCTGTAGATATGAGAAACAGTTATCTGGTCAAAAAATGTTTTGAAAAAAAAAAATTCTTCCAAGATATGTTTCAAATAATATGCATGACAATTGGACTTGTTGTTAAACCAATCAACCATAGTCTTTGAATCACCAAAATATTGAATTTGTTGGCAGTCATTGGTCATGGCAAAATATATAAGATGACGCAAAGTTATTAGTTCTGCATGGTTGTTTGTTCCCGGACCAAGTCCTAAGAAAATATAGAAGTAATGTGTGTCAGATAGATGAAGGAGGATGCCACCACCTCATCCTTGTCATTGGGCCACCCCATCAAAATATGCCCATGGCACATCTCTGTTTATTTGCTCTCGGGTGATGCACTTGGGCTGTGTCTGATTGATCACATCAGGTACCTCTGCATATGTCCCACAGATGATGGGGGGGAGGAGGTTCCAATTAACAATACTGTTCTAAAAAATGATCACATTCCTTCGGATCCAAATATACCAGGCAACCAAAAGGGGGAGATTCCGGGGCTTTTCTGCCACCACTGAGTTCCACCACAGATCCCACACCGATTGTATATCCACCCCCTGCCAGTCCACATTAATGTTAAGAGCTTGAATGACCTGTGCCCAAATATCTCTAGTGGTTGAACAGGTAAGGAATAAATGGAGGGTTGATTCTTTCGCTTGCCTACACAAAACACACCAAGTTTTTTCATAAGATTTGATCCAGTGGCGATTTTGTTTGCCAGAATATTCCACATTAGTAGTCTGGTTCTTGGTTGGGCCTGCAGTCCCCAAATAGAGGACCACCAGCTTTTGTGGCTGTCCGGATTTTTGGCTTCAATCAATTTGTGGTATCCCAGCTTCGGCGAGTATAGTATCGTTTTCGATATGGCCCAGATGAGCTCATCCTCAGCATCCCTTAATCTAATATGAGACTCGATTAAGGCCTATATGTATGACTTCCATTCTTCGTTCCACTCATATGTCAAGTTCCATTGTCGATCAATTAACCAGGCTTGTGAGTAAATTGGAGAGTGCTGCTGATGTCAAATCTAAGAAAGAAATTTTATGCCTTTGTTGTTTAAATGGAGAACCAGCCCTTCTGGTAGATTGTGGGCATTCCTAGAACTTGGCCATGGATCAATACCAATGCGGACAGATGAGCCATTTCCGATGTGCCATAAGAGGCTATCTCTGATAAGAGGCATGGCATTCAGAGTGGCCTTCCAAATCAAAAAGATACCCTGTCTGTTCCAATTTGGTCGACGAATCCAGTCTGTGATGGTCAATGGCCAAATATACTTGTGATGGATGACTTCCGCCCAGAGACTATTCTATTTTAATAATAGCCATCCCTGTTTGGCTGCCAAAGCTTGTGCAAATTCTGGGAGTGATTTTAAGCCCCACCCCCTCACTTTTTGGGAGTAACGATCTTGGACCATTTAGCCCAGGAAAAGATCTTTCCTTTTTTGTTGCCATTCCAGAGGAATCTATTGCAAGTTTGTTGTATTCTGTGAAGAATTCCTTTGGGAATCCAAGAGAGAGACATCCAGTACACTGGGGTGGCTTCAAGAACTGATTTTATAAGCATAAGCCTACCTACTTTAGAAAGGAGCCTATGGTGCCAGCAGTTGATCCTCTTTTCAATTTTAGTGATAAGCCAAGTCCAGTTCTCGATCTTGTATCCATCTGGTTTTAATCTGAAGCCTAGATATTTAATGCCTTCCAAAAGATTTGTTTCCTGGAAGTGGAATTTCTGGTTTGAAAGCTGAGTTTCCTGATTTGTACACCCCGAGAGGGATATAGAGGATTTCAATGTTGTTAATCTCCATGTTCGTAGCACTACAGAAAAGCTGTAGGATCTCATTGAGTGCGGTGGAGTCCCGGACACTCCCATTTATGAAAATAACAATATCATCTACAAAAAGAAGATGAGTGAGAAAATAGTGCTCCATAATTTTGAGGCCACTGATACTCCCACTCCTTTTGGCAGATGTGATGAGCCTGCTCAGAACTTCCATAACAAGCAGGAAGAGGAGTGGGGATAACGAACATCCTTGTCTGATTCCTCTGTCGATGTTGAAAGGTGCTGAGGCCGAGCCATTGATGAGAATAGCGAAGGAGACGGAAGAGATACATCCCATAATCCAAGCGATAAAAATAGGGGGGAAGCCCAAGTGAGTGAGGATCATGTTTAAGTAGAGCCAATTTAGTTTGTCAAAGGCCTTCTCTAAATCAATCTTGAGGGATATACCTTTGAGGTTCTTGTGCTTGATGGAGTGTAGAGCTTCTTGGGTAGTGCCAATGGCCTCTTGTATGTGACGGTGGTGGAGGAAAGCAAATTGTTCTGAAGAGATGTTTGTAGATAGGATGGGCTTGATACAGTTAGCAATGATATTGGATATGATTTTGTAGAGGCAATTGTAGAGAGAAATAGGTCGAAAGTCATTGTAGGACGATGGGGCATCCGATTTAGGGATCAGGGCAATGAAGGTGTGGTTCATAGGGGGATGAATGAGCCCGGTGATCCTGCTCTCTTCAATAACAGCCAACAGGTCCTCCCACAAAATTTCATAAAAGGCCAAATAGAACTCCACTGGCCACCCATCTGGACCTGGGCTCTTATCTTTTTTGAACCACTTTAGTGTTCCTTCCGATTCTTGCAATGTGACCGGTTGTGTAAGGTTCTCGAAATCCTCCTGCTCAACAAATCTAGGAAAGTGGCCAGCCAGGTTGATGATATCTGGAACATTTATGGCTGCCGGGGCAGTGAATTGCCTTTTGAAGTGTGATACACCCAATCTAGCGAGTTGATGTTGAGTCGTTGCGCAGCCATCCGGTTCAAAAGGCAGCTGCTAGATAGTGTTTGAGGCCTTTCTGCCATTTACAAGGTTGTCGAAGTATTTGGTATTGCAATCCCCCGCTTTAAGCCAAATGGCTTTGCTTTTTAACCTCCATAGTTCCTCCTTTTCTTGCAGTATCTTGATTTTTTTCTTTTCCAAGTTGTTCAATAGGGATTTTGATTCCTCTGATATGAAACCAATCCCCCTTTCATCCATGAATTGTACAATCTATGTCTCTGTGTCCAAGAGAAGCTGGTCATCTCTCAGTCGTTTCCTCTTTGCCCAGGCCTCAGTCATTTTCTTAAGTCCATTAAGTCTGTCACAAAAATCCGCTGCCTTTCTCTGTGCCCTCAAAGGGGCCTGTGATCTCCAGAAGTCCGAGACCATATTAATAAAGTCCAGGTCTTGTAAATATCCAACAAAAAATTTGTAAGGGGCGCGGGCCCTTTTAATGGCTCCACTGACTTGTAGAAGGATGGGTAGATGATCAAATAGACCACCCGAGCATACCCATTGTCGATACAGGGGAAGTTTTTGAATTAGGTTTTCATGTACCAGGAATCTGTCTAATCTCCTGCCCAATGTTGCCTCCCCTGTTCTCCTGTTGTGCCAGGTGGGCATTTTCTTGTTCACAGGAAAATCGATAAGCATTTGAGAGTCTAATAACATGCTCATCTATTTTGAGATGGGGTTGAGCTGAGCATGGTGTCCCCAGGATTTCCCGACTCCCAGAGAGAAGTTAAAGTCACCGCCCAATATGGTGGATCTTGTGATGAGGTTGCTTTCCAAAAAATTGTGCCAGAAGGCTAGCCTGTTCTGATTCGGACCATATATATTGATAATTCAAATAGGTATCTCAAAATCTCCCATGAAAATGTCCATACCCAAAAATCCCCTTCCGCCCCAAGAGTATAAGAGCTTGACCTTTCTAGGGTTGATGCCGATGGTGAGGCTGCTAGAGCGACCATTTTCATCCATACCATGAAAAATCCAACCAGGAAGAAGTGCTTGAAGGGCAGTCACAGCCATATCCGAGGTGCAGAGGGTCTCTTGAAGAAAGAGGATGTCACATCTGGATTCCTGAGTCAGTCTCTTAAGAGCCAATCTCCTTTTGGGGTTGGCCAATCCCCTGCAATTGAAGGAGAGCCAAATCATGGGGAGCTAGTGGCCAAGGGCTCAATTGCTCTAAGTGCCCATTCGCTAGTGCATTGTCGCCCTAGGGCGACATCTACGATAGCATATTGTATGGCCAAGTTGATCTTAGATGGGCAACCTCTTTTTGGTTTATGGTTAGAGGACCGTCCAGGTGAAGAACCAGGGCCCAGGAGTTTGGTTCGGACCCGAGGTCGGAGGTGGTAGGGGTGCGATCCAGAGCTAGTGGGGGAGGAAGAGGGGATGGGGAGGGCAGCGTCCATCCTGTGAGAGGAGGGAGTGGTGGAGAAGATGGGGAGTGGAGGGGAAATGGAGCAGTGAATAGAGGGAAACGGGCCTGGATCAATAGATGACGGTTGTAAAGTGGAGTTCATAACAGAAAACATAACTTCTGATAAAATAGCAGAGGTCATGGGGAGAGATTCATTACCTGGAGCAGATGATGCATCCTCTGCTGTCTTGGACCGGGTGCGAGGTGGTGCAGGAGTCGATGTAGCCTTCCTTCAATTGTTTGTCTTCTTTGTGCCTTCAGGTACCGCATTTGCAGGGGCCTCACTGTGAGTCACATCACCTTCTTCCTGATTCATGTCAGGTCTATTTTGTTCCACAGATGGCTATTGTCTAGCACCTTTAGTTTCCAAAGTCACTCCTGAAAGTAGTGGACAGTCCTTATATAAATGGTCGTCTTTGTGACATCTTCGACATCGAAACGGGACTCCTTCATAATCCAGCAGCTGCTTGCATGAAAAGTGTCTGCGATGCAAGGTAATTTTCTCCTCCAGCCCAGCCCTACTGTCGAGGTGAACAAGGATTCTAGCCATGGTCATAATTCCAGTCTGCTCATAGGATTTATCATGCTCTAGATAGGTTCCCAACGCATCTCCTATGTGCTTGAATACTTGGGGTGTCCAGTATTGCATGGGCAAGCCCAGTAGTCGAACCCATATAGGCCCAGCACCCAATTTTTCTCGCTCCGGGTCAAATAGTGGATCCCAATGCTTCAGCAAAACCGGCGCCAACTCAATATGCCAGAATTGGGATAGAATCCATTGTGTGTATTCAGGTCTATGAAATTATAAGGCAAACCATCCCCTCGCCAAGACTCTGATGGCTAATAAGAATATATGAGACCCAAATTGTCAGGCACTAAAAAATCTTTGCCAAGACATTGTGCCACCACGGAAACCATGGTGTTATACACCTTACCAAACTTGAATAGAATTTTTTTGCAAACACAAAAATGTAGGGGTAGCTCTCTATTTATCGTATGGTTGGTAAGATCTAAGAAAACTTAGATGTAAAAGTCTAATCACCTCATATGTCCATGAGGAAGTGTTAATCTACACATCAAAAATATGATTTAGTAGAGAGCATAGAGAAAAATAATAATAATACAAATAATTTGCCAGAAGAACCATAAAAAATGGAATCAACTGATGTAATACAACTATAAAAAATCGGATCATATCAACGACCAAAGAGAAATTTGGTGCCAAATAGCATAGAGAATAGTTGAACCAAACATTGTCCCGTCTCTAATTTAAGTTGAATGGAACTGGAAGAATAGGGTATGTCAGTTAGGGTTGTCATAATTCAACCCCAGCCCTTCATTTACATAAACTGAATCATTTCCAATTAAAAATAAACAAGGAAATCATGTGTACAAGGGTAATGACGCCTATGCCTGCAACAACCAGCATAATTTGAGCAACCAGTAGTTCAAACCTACAATTTCAAATGTCCTACCACCTACTTAACAACACCATAATACATCATGAGAAATAGAGAAGAAACAAAATGAGAGACAAATGAAATGAGAATGTGTTGAATGCATACAAGAGACAGAGATAGGGTCCCTGAAATTTATTTAAAGGCCTTACCACATATATTGTTGGAGAGGGGGTACGGGTTCCACAGAATCCTCTTGAAAAACTGAGTTGCTAGGATACTTGAAATTTTCATGATGTTGGCCACCAGGCACAACACCCTTCCAGAATAGTGAAAACACCAAATAAGGAAGACACGACTGCGAGACATAGGATTAGGTTTATCAAGAGGAATCCTCACCATTGGAATTATGGAACTCATCTCCACCACCCATAATAACCATCACATGGAAATGACATGATCCAGAAGGACGTGTCGAGTTTTGATTCGATCACAAAATTCAAGAAAATAGCCATCGAACCATATAGTTCCACCTTGATTCGATTATGAATGAAGTCGAGTACAAAATTCCAAAGACATCCATAACAATAAATAGATAAAAATCAAAACAATACTTTAAGTTTCCTAAGCACCAAGGTATAGAATCACATAGATAGAAATAGAATAATGTTGTTTATATTTCCAACTAGTCCCTCAATATTAATATGTCTTGGAGTTAGATTAACTTCTTTTAGCAACGGAATATTGGTGAGGTTAGAGTTAAATTAAGAGAATGATTTTAAGGAAATGGTTCATTGAAAATACTTTGTGTACACATATCCATGAGCATTGTAAATTCACCAATACTTAACAAAAAAAAATTGTGAAATGCATGTACGTAAATCCATGTTTGCAAGAAATATAAAGAATTTTTTCGAAATACCTTGGTTTCTTCTTCCATAAAAAAGAAGAGCAAATTATATATCACCACCTTATGATATGCCATTTCACTATAAAAGTGTGAAAAATGGTCAACAGCCTTACAAATGGTAAGGGAAAGTGGGAAGGTTCCAATGTATAGGAAGAAATGAAGTCTTTGTTGATGATGAAGGAACTAGGAAGCACTTCTAATTCCTATGGTATTAGATTATGAGAATTCTTTAGCTTAAATCACATGATAGTACATTTTTCGATGATTTTCAAACCAACAAGTGTGGTTCATTTTCAGGACAAGTTGAAGAACCAGATCATGGCTGCACATTAAATAGTGAGAGCAGATCATTCAATGGCTAGGTTTGACTAAAAAATGGCTATATTAGATTAGACTTTGATAAATTGGTAGATTTGACATTCAAATTTTTTTATTATATAACATTATTAGGCTAAAATATTATTATAATACTTATCGTATATAATTTATGTGAATAGATGATAATAGGATCAGGGAAAATAGCTAGAAATAATATATCTAGGGACAATAATTGAAATAACTAATAATAATTACCTATCCTATTATTCAATAATGTTATAGGTTATCTTATTGTTAAGACTTGTCTAAATAATAACAATTTAAAAAATCTATGGATATTATAATAATAACAAAAGGATCCTTAAAAATAGATCATTAGAATTAGTATACTATCACAATTATAATTATATTTAATATTATTACTATTGGTATTAAAAGTAAAATTTAATATGATAACGGTATCTTACTATCAATGAATAGGGTATCAAATTACTATTAATATACTAGGAACCCGTGTTACTAGTCTTAAGGAAATTAGTAATTGTAAGGATAATATGAGAACTAAATTAAGGGATGGGTAACTAATTAACATAAATTTAATAAAACATAAATTCGTTATTTAAATATATTATACTATATAATTTTACCCTAAAGGAATGAAAGGAATTAAAATAAACCAAGGAAGAAGGCTAAAGAAAGAATATTGAAGGAAATCAAGGATAAAACTCTACAACAAGCTACTAAAAGAGGGAGGGGAGGAAGGGGAGGAAACGACTAGGAGGTGAGGGCTAGGATACAACATCTGTTGATCTTCCAACCATCATCTCTATTGAGATTGCTTGGCCTTCTTTCAATCTCAATGGATTTCTATGGTTTTCTATTCTTTGGGCTATTCAGGTGAGAATAAATGCTTTTGTTTATAAGGATAAGCTCTTGTCACAATCCATAATTTTCTATATAATTGAAGGTTCTTTTTTTTTTTTGCTAAAGCGAGAGTCGTTCCTTCATTATCATTAAAATAGAAATTAATTTACATATATTACAACCAGCCAAGTGGATCCATGGACCGGGTAAAAACTACGACCTAACACCCGAGGGCATAGAGTAAAGGGTGTAAACCCTGATCCCTACCAATCAAAACAGCAAAATCCTCAACTGCCAGACTTTACTAAGGCCAACCATTCGACTCACCACAATCAAAAGGGGGGACTAACACTCATACCAAAGAAACACCTAAATCAAAATGGAAATTAATGACAATGCCTTTAATCTCCATTGACCAAACAACATGCTCGATCCAACGGTAGAGGAAGATATCATAGTGCCAAGGAGCCCGACGATTAACTGTATGGACCCACTAACATGCACGAAGGTTCTTGACTGTAGATCACCCAAGCTTCATCCAATAGTAGAGGAAGATGTCACAATGCTAAAAATCCCACCGCTTAACCACCTAGACCCACTGACATGTTCGATGATTCCTAGCCATCGATCCTTCGTGCTTGATCTGACGACCTAGCATCATATCGCATGGGCCTAAAACACCATTGGTTAGCATGTGATGAGGGTGGTATACATAGCCACCCTCGGCCATGTGTAGCAACTTGAGTGGAATCGCTCCCAAATCTCAAAAACCACTTTCTACTTGAAAGGTGCCTGATGACCAAAAAACCACTTCGCGGGCGGAATTACATCCCCGTGAAGAGAATCTAGGGAATTCTAACTGCCACAAAAGCCCAGATTCCGACTTCTCACTCCATCCCCTCTGCACCATTTGACGAACCCATGCAAAGTACAGTCCCATCCCTCCAGCCAACTTCCTGGGCCACAAAATTTGCTGAGCCACCAAAGAAGTGGAAAAAAGAGCAGAAAGTAGCAACTCATGTCGAAACTAAATTATCTGGACCCTACCTCCATGGCTCTATTAAGATACAAAAATATCTTCATCTGCTTGGCAACCACACTGTTCCTTGAGTCTGTTCTGAGACAACCCTTTCCATGCCATCGCAACTCTACAAGTGGTACAATTCACACCTTGTTTGGCCAATAAATCCATCAGTTTGTTAGCCTTCCTACGTACATGGTTAAAACTTACCATGTGTAGGCTCATGAGGTGGAGCTAGATCCGATGAAAGAGCTGGATGAACCTCCAATGTTTTGAAACCTTCTCCAGCCCCATGCCCCAACTGATTCTTTTGACTGAGTTAATGATTAGCTCAGAGTCCGCTTCGATAATCACATTTTGCCAATTGTCCCTCACTAGGAGTTCTAAGAATTGCTCCATAGCCATTAGTTATGCCATGTTGTTAGTGGCTTTGCCTAAATGGAAATGGAATATGGATAGGATATCACCCAATTCATCCCTTAACACTCCTCCAAAGCCAGGAATACTCGGGTTGCCTTTAGAGGCCCCATCATTGTTATATTTCAGAAAACCCTGAGGGGGAAGACTCCAATAGTCCTACTCAGTTTCCATTATCCTAACCTTTCTTTCCAGGCCCTAAGAAATAAGCCCCTACATGCCCAACTATCTGAGAATTCTCATATCAGCATCTGAAGGTGGATTCTTAGGGGGAATTTTCACAGTCGTACTAACCGTCTCCCTAAGTTTTCTTAAGGTCTATTCAAAAAGACATTGGAAGGGTTTATTTTTCATTTTTAAAGATCCTATTATTCCTTTCTTTCTAGACATTCCAAATAATGAAACTAGGCGTGAGAGCCCAAGCTGAGCAAACAATTTTAGAATCAGAAAATTTTCACCTCTAGTTGTTTAGGGTATTGATAATACTCCCTCTATCCCTGTCGGTCTTTTAGAAGATGGTAGCAAAAGAGTCCCACAATCTACAGGTGAAGATGCAATTGTTGAGGAGGTGTTCCATAGTTTCCTCTTGGCCCTCACAGAGCTGGCATTTGGAAGGTACCAGAACCCCCCTTTTCCAAATGTTGTTCCAAGTCAGAATTTTCTTATGATAAACCGACCACATGAAGATTTTAATCTTCATCCATCCTTGATGTCTCCATAGATTCTGCCAAATTCTATCTAGAGCAAGAGAATACAGCTCAAGGAGTATGTGTTTTGCCTCCTTAAGGTTGAAGGTTCCCTCATTGTTGTTGCCCCATCTTAACTGATCATGCCCCCCTATTAGTAGAATCTTCCTTTGTTCCAACATTTTCATAAGAGCCTCTCCTTTAGCTTTCAAGGGGCTATCTTCCATGTAAACAATATTCCTCAAGTTTCTCCATTTTCCTGTAGTATTGGTTTGATCCCAAAAATCTTTAACCTTAGATAACCCTATGATGTTTTTTTCTATATTAAGGTCCTTAAAATCCTCTTTTAATAGTATCGGTTCTTGTTGCCATTTGTCTTCACAAAATAGTGCCAGATCTTCCTCTCTGTTTTCCGAGAAGCTTTTCTTTTGAACTAAGCCTCTATTCTCCTAGGCCTTATTCCAGATATAAGAACCCTTTGTACTTCCGGACATCCTTATATGATTGTTAATTTTCCAAGTACTAGCATATTTTTCTTTCCAAATACTAGCCCACTGAGCCTTTGGTTGTTTAACCCAACGCCACCAAAGTTTAGCCCCTAAAGCTCTGCTTAGAACTTCTGGATTGTCCAAACCAAGACCTCCATGATTTTTAGGTTTGAAAATCTTTTCCCAAGCCACCAAGGCCCATTTCTTTCTATTCTCCCTCTTACCTCAGAGGAAGTCTCTTTGAATGGTTTTGAATTGTTGTAAGACTCCTTTTGGTGTAGGGAGAGCTGAAAGCATGAAAACTGGGATAGATTGAAGAACACCCTTTGTAAGCACCAATGTACGAACCAGGTTTAAAGATATAATGGTCCAATTCCTAATTTTATCCTGCATCTTGTTAATCACCAACTCCCATATGCTGTTATGCAGAGGTTTAGCAGTTAGAGGAGGACCCAAATATTTTGAAGGAAGGAAATTCCTTTGAAAGCCTAGAATTCTGGAGATATTACTTTGAATAGCAATATTGGTATTAAATAAAAAAATCTTGGGTTTGGAAAGATTAACCTCCATACCTGAAGCCATGGCAAATTCATTTATAAGTTGTTTGTAATCTTGAGCCTCTTTGACTGTAGGGATTCCTCACAGCATGGTATCATCCACAAATTGTTGATGACTCCAGGACTGTCCATTCTCATAAAGTTGGAGTCCCTTGATTTTTCCATCTTCCTTTGCCTACTTGATGGACCTACCCAATCCTTCCATCATGAGAATGAAGAGAAAGGGAGAGAGTGGATCACCCTGCCTAAGGCCTCTAGAAGGAATAAAAGTCTTAGAGGGAGAACCATTTACCAAAATAGAAAAGCTGGGTGAAGTTACCAGGGCCATGACCCATCTGACCCAGTTATGATCAAACCCAAAAGTAATAAGAACACTCCTAATATAGGTCCAATTCAACTTTTCATAAGCTTTGGCGAGGTCCAGTTGCATGATCATTCCAACCTTTCTGTTGCTAGTCAGTGAGTGCACCACCTCCAATGCTTGAATGATATTATTGAGAATTTTCCTGCCTTCCACATAACCCGATTGTTCCCCAAACATGAGAGTGGGAAAAAGTGGTTTGAGTCTATTGGATACAACCTTGGATATTATCTTGTAAAGCACATTGCACCATGCAATGGGTCTAAACTTATCAGGAGTTAGGGCATTATCCTCTTTAGGGATCAGAGAGACGAAGGAGGTGTTGAGAGATTTCAGAATAGTTATGTTCCTCCTAGAATCTTCTACTACATTCAGAATGTCCTGTTTAATAATATTCCAAGAAGCTTTAAAGAAATCGACATTGAAACCATCACGGCCTGGCGCTTTACAATTTTTCATTTCTTTTAGAACATCATTTATCTCCTCTTTAGTAACTGGCCTATTGAGGTTGAAGTTATCCTCTTTGGACAGTAGTCTTGGTATATGTCTTGTTAGGACCTTGATGAAATGCTCTCTGTCCAAAATGTTTTCCTTTGCTATCCCATGAAAGTGTTGGACTAACACAGCTTCTATGTCTTCGCGGGATCTGAGAAGTTTCCCTCCCTCATCCTTGATCAAAGAGATTCTATTATGGGCTCTGTTTGCCAAGGTGGATCTGTGGAAGAATCTGGTGTTTCACTCTCCTTCTCTTAGCCATTGCACTCTATATTTTTGTCTCCAAAATATTTCTTCTTTTTTACAAAATTTCTCCCATTCTTGCTGGAGTTTGGTAGTTTTCTCATTTCTGACTTTGTCAAAGCCAATCGTGATAAGGGTTTTGTTTAGTTTCTACAATTTGTTTTCAACAGCTCTTTTCCCTTCAAAAATATTTCCAAATTCATTCATGTTCGAATCTTTTAGCTTGCACTTGATATGTTTTAATATTTTGTGAAGAAGGAACATACTTGTACCCTGAATGTGTAAATATTCCAACCACCAACCTGAAATGTTGTTGATGAAATCTGGTTGGAAGAGCCAGATATTTTCAAATCTAAAAAGTCTATTCCTGGGGGTACGTATGCCTTTGACCTCTAATTGGAGTGGCCAGTGATTTGATCCTCCAAACGGGAGAATACTTGCTGCTATTTCCTTATTATTGAGTATAAGGCCCTCTAAGATGATGAATCTATCTAACTTTGATGCAACTAGAGACTCTCCTCCTCTTTATTGTTCCAAGTAAAGAGATCATTACTCGAAACAATGTCAACTAGCTTCATAGAATCCATAAAAGCTTGAAAGGCTAAGAAGTCTGTGTTTAGTGTTCTGGTACCCCTTTTGTTCTCCGATAGTGATTTGATCATGTTGAAATCACCCCCCAAGATCCATGGTATATCTACATATCTCGCTTTGAGATCGACTAGAGAATCTATAAACCTGACTTTATCATCCATTCTCTGAAGTCCATAAACAATCACAACTAGATAGATCTCCCTATCCCCCACAGGTTGAATAACCACTAATGAATAATTTCTAGAAGCCTCAACATCTATTATACCAATCTTTTGGGGATTTTAAAGAGTAATAATTCCTCCTACTATATTTTCTGCCTTGACTTCTAAAAACCCAAAATGATTGAGCCATTTGCTATATATTTCTTTAATTTTCTGAATGGAACATTTAGTTCCCTGGATAAACCTCATATCCAGAGCTTCTTGTTTCATTCTGTTACTAATTAATCTGTTTCCTTTCACTACCTAGACCCTTGATATTCCAAGAAGTGAACTTCATCATTAAAGATTTGTGAAGGAGTAACTGGTTAGGTCTGTCATCTTACTTGAATCTATCATTAGCTTTCGACATTTCATAAATAGCTCATTCTACTTTTTTCTGCCTCTTTTCTTTCTTGGGCATCTAGGTGCTAATCCTAGTGTTTTTTCATAGTTTTCACTCCTTCGCTACCCTGTCTTGTAGTGTTACTTTTCCTATCCATCCCTGTAGTCTAGGTTTTCCATAAGTACAACTATTATACTCTAGTGAACTCCTCTTGAGGTAACGAGTCTATCCCTCCCATGGTTTCTTGTTTCAAGAACCCTCCCAAATCTAAGTTTTCTCTCTCAAGAATCTCCTGTAGTTCATGGTCCTCCATTTCCATCTCACTCTGGGTCATTTCCTAGTCCATATCTAGTTCTACGTCGCTCATCATAGCCTCTTTCTATTTATTATTATCCTTTGTTTGCTCCTTGTCTTCCTCTTTCTCCTTCTCCTCTAGACTTCCCTCCATTCCTTGATCTACTCTTTTTCCCTCTTCTTCTTCCTCGAGCACTTGGTACCTATTCAGGTTGGCTTGAGGCCCTTTTGTTTGATATTTCTTAAGTCCCCTTCTGCCCCCTTTCCTCTATGGTTCACACTATGAAAGCTTTCAGTGTCTTTCATAGTGGTAGCTTTTCTCTTATTCTCTTCTTTGCTGAGAGAGAAAGCCCTAAAAAAGTGTACATGCTCGTGGCATCTATGACATCTAAATGGAATATGCTCTTAATCAACTGTTTGAACCCATTCTTCATCAAAAACTTCCAAGATAACCTTATTCGGTAGGGCTCCGGATAGATCCATTTCCACAGAAATTCTTGCAAAGGAAGTGTATTTTCCCCTTTTGGTGGCGTTAGAGGCTTTGACAAAACGTCCTAATTTATTTCCTAGGGTTGTTAATGACTCTATTTGCTAATAATCAAGAGAAGGGAGTAAAACCTTACCCAAACAAGAACCGAAGTGAATGTCTCCCGCTCCGAGACAAAGTTCATCATCCATAGCCTCATATAGAGGCCAACATCGACGAAGAAGTAGGCCCCCCTTTAAACACTCTGTCTTTATCCTCAAAATTTGTGAAGACCACAGTGAAGAATCCCTTTGACCCAAGATCTAGGTCAATGCTTCCTTTTGGTTTCTAATGCTATTTAATCCATGTCTGTAATGCTTTTTCAGTGGGCCATACTCCCATGAATTTACAAATGATAGCATATGTCCGCATGTGGTCCCTTTATGCCTGCAGAGGAGGATCATTCAGAACTACACTAGGTCTAACTTCAGTTTTGGGTTTACATGGACTCTTCTATACCTCGGTTTTTGCCCCCTGTTCCTTGTCGCCTTCGTCCTTGTCTTTTGTGCTATTATTCTCCTTTGCTGTAATTCCCTCTTTTTCTTCTTCCATGCTTTCTTTCCCTACTTCAGCAATACGTCTGACCTCTTCTATTAGCTTCTTACCTCAGCTGGCTATAGCCTGGCTGTAGGAGGGAGTGGAGCTCCCTCCTTTGCGCCCTTCCATGGATTTCAACGCCTGCTAATGACTGTAAACCCTAGCTGTTCATTCCTCGCCGAATATAATTCAAGGTTCTTAGTAAGTATTAAAGGGGGGGAATAAAAACATAGAAGGAAATGTATGATTCCCTCGAGAGTGTGGAAGGTCAAGATATACCAATAACAATGCAAGGCTAAGAAGTAGAATAATTATTTTGAGTTAACATCTAGAAATAAAGTAGTATCTACTGTTCAAGGTATTGTGTATTTATAATGAGATGAATGGTAGAAATGAATCTCAAGTTTTATAGATTTGTTCTAAAAAAATATGGATTTGATGGATTTCTAAATATAGTTATGTTTGTGTAAGCATGTTATGAGGGAGGATAATATGGATGCCAATCACCTGTAAAGTAAGGATTTGAAAATCATGCAAGATTTATGAATATGGCAGAGTTGTAATAACAAGATTCAAGATGAGCCTTCCAAGATATATCCTTTTCACTCTAACAGCATCAATTCAACCTATTTTTTTTTAGACTTTTATCCTCTAGTTCTAAGAGTATATAGTGGAATATATCTAGTTTTATTGTCTTTTTTGAAGACCCAAAGGGTTTTAAAGAATTATGTGATGTACCTTTATATTATTATTTTGTGGATAATGTTTTTTCGTGTGAAAAGAAAACCAACAATGGAAAATTTTTTAGCCACACTTCACAAATATAAATACTCTTAAAAATTATGAGTGTTAATCAAATTTAACCTTTCATTCCCCTATAACAAATATTTATTTTTCCTTATGAGTAATACTAATATCATTTTGATAAGTAACAATTATGAAATAAGTCTCTTTTATCTATTATGGAAAAATACAAACTTTTTCCATATATATATAAGCAATGACAATTTTTTATTTTTTCTTTTGCTCATAAATATCTTGCTTTTAAATATTGTAAACGTTTTTTAATTTTGACTTTTATCTAATACCAATTTTATTTATTTTTTCAATTATTTTTTAGAGTGATATTATATTTTCTTCATTATGATATAGCAATTTCAAGGTGGTTGTTCTCATCAAGTGCTTTGAGTGTCTCCATTATTCGTGTGAGTTCTTGAATCAATGATTGACATTAATCTATATTTGGATTTAACGAACACATATACAAATAATGAATCTTATTTATCAATAGGTGACTATTATAAATAATCCATTTTAATTAAAAAGAAATGAAAAGATATATATTTATTTCTATGGTAGATAAGCAAATATAATATAGTTATTTAAGGTCTAGAATCTAAAAGACTTACTATAATGATATTTTTTCTCTTTTTGTAAGGTTTGTGGACTACATTTTCATCATGTCGAATATATCAACTTATTGGCACAAATAATTGAATGGTGACTTGTCATCAAGGATGCCTATATAGAGCACCGATCACCATCTATCCAAGACCCAAGACCAAGTGAACTCATTATAATGAAAGTAATAAAAATATTTTAATATAATTAATGGTCTGAGCTTAAACAACATATAGTATTATTGAGAAGAAGAGTAACCATCTATCCAAGATCCTTTGGACTCATTATAATAAAATTAATAAAAATATTTTCACGTAATTAATGATCTAAATTTAAGAAACATACTTTATTATCGAGAAAAAGAATAATATCTTTTGGTTAGTGGGTTTGGCGATCCTCCACTTTGTAACCTCTAAGAACTTGCAAATTACAATTCCTTACAAGAAAAGTCATTTCAAGGCGTTTTTAAGAAATTCGAGAATGCAAACATGTATAAAAATTTAAGACATATTATTAACAATGGCTTTTAAAAACATAAAAAATCTAAATCAACATAATTCCATATAACATTCCATGAGACATGAGAAATGTCTAGCATGCCAAATTAAAAAGATATGTTTCTTTGTGAGAAAAGAAAACAAACAATGGCAAATTATTTATTATAGCCTCACTTCACAAGCTTAGACACTCTTAAAAATTGTGAGTATGAGTTATATTCCAATATTTTTGTCTTTCTAATATATATTTGTATTTACATGAGTAGCAATATTCATTTTACTTATTTTTTCATGAGTGGCAATATGATTTTACTTTTAAAAATTCTAGAAAGATACAAAGGATTTCCAAAAGTAATGCCAAGTGTTTATGTTGACTTCTACTCAATAAGGTCAATGTCTTGAACCTTATAAATTATTTTGATTCTGATCTAGTATCATATTTATATTTTCCATTTATTTTCGGATGTGATATTAGATTGATTTCCTTATTTTATAGGGATTGTAAAGTAATTTGATACGAGTGCTTCAATTTATTACGTTTTGACTTATTTTTGGAAGTGATATTAAATTTATTTTTTTACAATATAATAATTGTTTAGTGGCTGTTCTCATCCATTAATATGTGTATGAGTGTCTTCTATTTATTATTTGTGTGAGTGTTTCAATCATTAAAATTAATTTTCAATTTTATTAAAGGAACATATATACAGATAATGAGTCTGATGAATTTTATTAACAAAAGAAATACATCATAATTAAACATATATATACATCGTAATTAATATATATATATCTAAATATAGAAATTAAATCACAACTTTAAGGTGTCAAATTAAAAAATTCATGATAATGCAATTGATAAAATATTTTAGCGGGATTAATCATCGGACCTCAAGGAAATAAATATAAAAATATTTTAATGGAATTAAGGAACATAAATATAAATATTGTATAATTGAGAAGAGCAGTATTATCCTCTGACGGGCCGATTTGGATATGCTATGTATTATCCTCTGACCGACCAATTTGGATATACTATGTATGAAATAAACTTATTTCAAGGCGTTTTTAAGAAATTCCGGAAGGCGAGAATACAAAAATAAAAGACGGAATACTAACTGAGATCTGAAGCTTTTAAAAATATAAGAATCGCTCAGAATAAATATATAAAATTCGCTCAGAATAAATGGATGGACATCTACCTAGTTCCATATTGCATTGCATAGAAAGTCGGAGATGTCAAATTAAAAAGATTCCAAGTATGTATATGAAAGCTGCAATATCCAAAATTTCTTTCCATTCCAGAGGACAACATCTCATTTGGCTAAAGGGAGGGAGTTAATTTGTTAATTTGTGAAGACAATTTAGTTTATTGGAGGATTTCTACATCTCAGAACTACATTTCTCATACGCCATTCATTGGACGACAGGTAAGTGCGTGTTTTAAAGAAGAGGAAAAGAAGGCTTGATGCGAATTTGAAAACTAACAGTTGCTCTTTAATTAACAAGAATGATTAATAGACCAATGTTTATACACAATGTGTTGCCTGCAAAGGAATACGCTCAGAATATTTATTTGCAAACTAAAAGTTGCTCTCCAATTAACAAGAATGATGCATCAAGCAGACCATTAAGAGACCAAGGTTTATGCACAATGTGTTGTAGATTTTTTTTACTTCTGCACTGCATTTATTTTGACTAATAATAGGAGCCAGTCCTATGTTTTCAGCAAGGCTTTTGCAGATCGACTAAGAGAAGCTATTCAAACAGAATTACAAGAGATGTATGACGTCATACTGTAGCTGGAACTTGAAAATAATCATTACATATCACCGGTCCCTTGCACTTGGTCTTATAGATCACATAGAGAAAAACCCTAGTATCTTAATTCTGTGAATAGCATTGCGCCAGATATCTCCAATCAACTATAGGAATTTTTTGAACTTGCTAAGAGCAATACACCTGCCTCCAAACCTTTGCTGCAGAAATACAATCAACACAAGAAGTAGTGCTCCAAAATCAATCACAATATCCCAGGCGGTCGAGTAGAAATCCAAGTCTGGGTTGGCATAGAAATAAGAATTGTTGTACGGTGGTATAACCCGGCATGCATCATATACATGTGGAATGGAACGTGCTAGTGTGATTCGAATATAAAAGTATGGTACCAAAATTATCATTTTTGTGTCACTGAAAAAGTTTACCAGAATTTGTGGTAGCAAAAATCCATCGAGGATGACGCCTGCATAAGCTCTAAAATTTTGCCACAGAGCTTGATTATTATTGTTGAGAAAAAAATGTCTGCTCTCAGACTGATGCCGGCCCAGAAAGATGATGAAGAAGATAAGCTATTAGACCTCCAAAAGCTATATAAAGAACCTTTGTTTCCCAGAACCATGCGGTCTTCGCATGTGTTACACAGTTACAGCAAGTCTGGCAGTCGAAACTAATTGAAGAAGTCAAATTTGCAAATCAAATACTACAATCGTCATTATTGGAAAGACAATTCCATTCATTTCTAACCACCCACCCCGGAATTGCAAGACATTCTTCCCCTTCTGGTTCGTGAAAAATGCTTCAAAGTTGAGTAGCAAAGGAATCAGATGCCCTAAGGCAAGCGCAGTGTACGTCAACAAAGAAACAAATGGCAGTACATTTCGATGTCTCCTCATGTGCAATAGCTGGGTATAGATGACAACAGTCGTTAGTGAGAGAGATGTTGGAATTTTCTATTAAATTCGTTAACAAACGGACAACACAAAAATGCTCTGTTTCTGCACAAAAAATGATAATTTCGTTTTCTGGACTTGGTGTTGCAGTAACAGGATTCGGTGTTGCAGCAACAGAGAGTTGGTGTTGTAGCAACAGGAATTTGGTGTTGCAGCAACAGGAATTTGGTGTTGCAGCAACAGGAATTTGGTGTTGCAGCAACGCGATTTTTGACGTCAAGTCACTCGGCGTAACGGCAACACGATTTTGACGCTAAGTCACTTTAAGACAATTGACGCTTTGGTGTTACAGCAACTAAAATAGTTGCCGTCAAAATCACTTATAAACTTACAGTGAGACAATTGACGCTTGGTGTAACAGCAACTAAAACAAGTGGCGTCAAATCACTAATAGACTTACAGAGTAAAATCAAAGTCTTTTTGACACTTGGTGTAACAGCAACAGAAAATCAGCAAAACAGTAAACTTGTATTCATGAACAATAAACAAGCTGATACAATAAACTTAGCTGTTACAAAAGGAACACTTCAGTTCCAGAAATCGATTTTCTCTATCTCAGAAAATCGCAGGTTCAGCACTGCTGTGCATTTATAGAAGAGACTTACTCTTGTTCTTCTAACCTTCACTCTTTTCTCTCAGAGTACAAAAACAGAGCTGCTGTTTAGAAATCTCTTGCACTCACACAAAAAACAGAACTGTTGTTCTTTTCTGCTTACACCATCTTGCACTTGAAAACAGAACTACTGTGCGTTACATTTATAGGAAAATAAATATCTGAGTTAAAACAATAAACTAAGTAAAATATCTGCTGATATTTATATTTGTATTTATTGCAGAAGAGGTGGTGATGACTTTCTCACTTCAAAATAAGTCAGTTGCGGGGGAATTAATTTCTGCACATTTAATGCTCATTTAAAGTGCAAAAATATCAGAAGACTTTTGCTGCTTCTGGATAACTGCTGAAAATCAGATTCTCTGTTCAGCATTTATGTGATGCAGTTGGAATTAAATTCCAACACTCCCCCTTAATTTCAACTGCTCCATACCCAGACATTTCCTGAAATGATCAAAACCTTTCTTTGGCAATGGTTTTGTCAAGATATCAGCAAGCTGATCCTCTGTTCTGCAGTGCTGCAAAACAATTTCACCATTGTTAACCAATTCACGTATGAAGTGAAATTTGGTATCTATGTGCTTTGTTCTTTTATGAAAAACAAAGTTTTTAGACAAAGCTATTGCTGAGCTATTGTCACAGTAAATGGTTGTGCCATTTTCCTGTTCATGACACAAATCTCTGAGAATTCTTCTCAGCCACACTGCTTGGCATGCTGCTGCTGTTGCTGCCACGTACTCTGCCTCTGCTGTTGATAAAGCCACAACTGGTTGCTTCTTGGAAGCCCATGAGATGGCTCCCGATCCCACATGAAACACATATCCTGATGTGCTTTTCCTATCATCAACACTTCCAGCCCAATCACTGTCCGTGTAACCTGTCAACATGAAACTTTCAGAAGAGGAGTATAAAATACCAAACCCCTTCATTTCATTCACATACCTTAGAATCCTCTTGGCTGCCTGCCAATGAGTCTCTTTCGGTCTTTCCATAAATATGGAGATTAAACTCACAGCGTGCATAATGTCTGGCCTAGTTGCAGTCAAGTACATAAGGCTGCCAACTATGCTCTTGTACAATTTTGGATCAAAATCCTTGCTGTTGTCTTCTTTGGTCAATTTCAGGCCCATTACAGTTGGAGTCATAGCTGCCTTGCTGTTCTGCATGTTAAATCTCTTCAACATAGCTTATACATATTTATCTTGAGAAATGAAAACACCATTTTCACTTTGGTCTACTTAAATTCCAAGAAAATATCTTAAGAAACCCAAGTCAGTCATTTGAAATTCATGTTTCATGACTGCTTTAAAATCAGTAATGAGAAAAGCATCATTGCTAGTAAAAATCAGATCATCTACATATAAAACAACAATAATAATCTTACCGTCATTCTCCTTTATGTAGAGTGTGGGTTCACCATCACACTTATCAAACCCATTCTCAATCAGATAAGCATCTATTCTGCTGTACCATGCTCTTGGAGCTTGCTTCAGCCCATAAAGAGCCTTCTTCAATTTGCAAACTTTATTCCCTTGGCCATCAACTTCATAACCTCGAGGTTGTTCAACATAAACCTCTTCTTTTAACACTCCATTCAGGAATGCAGATTTAACATCCATCTGATAAATCTTCCATTTGTGTTGTGTTGCAATAGACAACACTGTTCTGACTGTTTCCATCCTTGCTATTGGGGCAAAGGTTTCATCATAGTCTCTGCCTTGTTGCTGCTTGTAGCCTTTCACAACAAGTCTTGCTTTGTGCCTCCCAATCTTGCCTTCAGCATTACTTTTGGTCTTATAGACCCACTTAACTCCAATGGCATATTTGCCTTCAAGGAGGTCCACTAACTCCCATGTTTTACTCTTTTCAATTGCACCAATTTATTCATTCATTGCTTCAATCCATTTATCTTCATGTACAACATCTTCAAAATGAATTGGGTCATCAACATGACAATATAAAGCGAATAATGAATTCAGACCGGTATTGGTACTTACGTCTCCTTGTTCATAAATCTCATTCAGATTTCTGAATCTTGGTCTTCTTGGTGTGCTGGGAGTTTCATCTGAACTTGAGGGTATTTCTGATCCCTGTGGTGTGCTTTAAGAAGCACTTCCTTGATTTCTTAAGGCTGTTCGAATTCCAGCTTGTGGTATGGTTTGTTGAATTTGCTGTGGTGAAGGAGGAACCACCAAAGAAGGATTATTCGCTGCTGTCCCTTCCTCTTCTTCTTCATGAGACACAATTGTCTTCACATTCACTATTTTTTCTAAGCTTCCATCCCAAGCTTCATCTTCAATGAACTGCACATCCCTGCTTACAATTAATTTCTTAGTGGATGGATTATAGAGTTTGTATGCTTTTGACTCATCACAATAGCCAACAAACACACACTTATCCCCCTTACTATCAAGCTTTCTCCTTAGCTGATTCGGTACATGTGCATAAGCTACACAACCAAATACTCTCATGTGAGTGATTGTTTGCTTTTGACCACTCCATGCTTCTTCTGGTATTCTGTTCATGACAGCTTTAGTTGGGCATCTATTCAAGATGTAAACTGCGCAAGTGACATCTTCTGCCCAATACTCATGAGGCAAGTGCTTTGCCTTCAGCATACTTCTAACCATGTCAAGAATGGTCCTATTCTTTCTTTCGGCAACACTGTTTTATTGAGGTGTATACCTTGTTGTAAACTGCTTTTGTATGCCATTCTCTCTGCAAAAATGCAGAAAGTCTTGGGAGATGTATTCTCCTTCTCTATCTGTTCTGAGCACTTTGATGTAATGCCCACACTGCTTCTCAACAAGAGTTTTGAAGTGGTGGAATTTCTCAAACACTTCACTCTTCTGTTTCAGCATATACACCCATGTCATTCTGGTGTAATCATCAATTAAAGTTAAAACATATCTATTTCCAGCAAATGATGGTACTTGCATCGGTCCACACACATCAGAGTGGACAATTTCCAAGGGTGCTTTTGCCCTTATACTCTTTCCTGCTGGAAAGCTTTCTTTGTGTTGCTTGCCCAAGATGCAGCCTTCATAAAGGCTGTCCGGTTTCTCAATCAACGACAATCCCTTTACCATTCCTTTTATGTGCAACAAATTCAGGCCTCCGAAATTGAGATGTCCAAATCTCAAGTGCCACAACCAATTCTCATCTTTCACTTGTTCCTGAAAGACTTCTTGTGTTACAGTTGCAATAGTTCTTCCTTCCTTCAAATCTGCCCTGAGTTTGAGAGGAAACATTCTATTGCTGGTCATTTACACCTGTGCAATGATCTTCTTACTTGGAGGTATGTCTCTGATTGTATACATATCATCTTTGAAGAACACGTTGTAACCTTTGTCAATGAGCTGTGCAATGCTCAAAAGATTACATTTCAGCCCAGGTACATAGTATACCTCTGGCACAATCATCTGTTCTCCATTTCTTGCTCGGATACTGACTCTGCCCTTAGCCTTGACAGATATCTTACTATCAGTCCCTGTTGTTACCTCAGATTTCACATTTTCATCCAGATTAGCAAACATTGCAATATTTCCAGTCATGTGATTACTACAACCTAAGTCTAAGAACCAAACATCTTCTTGTTTGTCTTGTGCAATGTTACATGTTAACAACACATTCTTTGGATTCTTATTTTCTTCATTTGCAAAATTAACATTTTGCCTATTATTCATGTCATTTTGTTTTTTCCTACATTCATTGGCATAGTGCCCATATTTCTTACAATAATGACATTGGACTTGGGATTTGTCATACCTTTGTCCATGAGCTTGCTGTTTGCTTGAACCTTCATCTTGGTTCTGATTGCAGCTCCTTCCGCTTGTGCTTGCAGGATAATATCTGCCTCTGTTTTGGCTTCTTCCACGACCTCTGTTATTTGCTCTGCCTCGGCCTTTTCTTTGGCTGAAAGACATCTGAGTCTTGAATGCTTGCTCAAAAGAGAAATTTGTTCCTCTACTCAGTCTGTGTTCATGAGACATAAGAGAAGCACTCAGTTCATCTACCGTGAACTGTGAGAGATCTTTTGTTTCTTCTATTGCTACCACAACAGCTTCAAACCTTGAGGGTAAAAATCTCAAGATCTTCTCTACGATCCTTCTTTCTTCAAGGATTTCACCATGAAATCTTATATGGGTTATCAGCCCAATAACCTGAGTGAAGAATGAATCTATTGTATCATATTCCTTCATGCTGAGTGTTTCAAAGTCTCTCCTCAACATCTGCAACTTTGCAGTCTTCACCTTCTCCATGCCTTGATAGGTAGTTTTGAGAATATTCCATGCCTCTTTGGACTTTGTTGCTGCTGCAATCCGTGGAAAGATACTTTCATGTACTGATTGGAAGAGAAAAAAGAGGGCTTTGGCATCCTTCTTCCTATCACTCTTCAACTGGTCTCTTTCTGCTACTGTCAAAGCAGCCAATGCTGTTGCATCTGCAGCTTCAGCATAGCCAGTTTCAACCAGCTCCCATTTTCCTTGAGAAGCAAACAATGCTTTCATTGTTATGGACCAATAACTGTGATTTTTCCCATTAAACTGTGGCAGTTGGGAATTTGTCAAACCTGTTCCAGCATCTGCCATCTTAACTTTGTATAGGTAAAGAAGAGATACTGACTGTAAAATTAAAAATAAGCAAAAACTTTCTCTGCTGGAAAAAATCTGCTCAATAAACTTCTTACAGCTCCTACAGTGAAAAACAAACTCTGTTTTTGACTCACTGAGTGCCTAGACTAGCTCTGATACCATGTTGGAATTTTCTTTTAAATTCCTTAACAAACGGACAACACAAAAATGCTCTGTTTCTGCACAAAAAAAATGATAATTTCGTTTTTTGGAATTGGTGTTGCAGCAACAGGATTCGGTCTTGCAGCAACAGGATTCGGTGTTGCAGCAACAGAGAGTTGGTGTTGCAGCAACAGGAAGTTGGTGTTGCAGCAACATGAAGTTGGTGTTGCAGAAACAAGAATTTGGTGTTGCAGCAACAGGAATTTGGTGTTGCAGCAACGCTGCTCGTGGTGTTGCAGCAACACGATTTTTTACGTCAAGTCACTCGGTGTAACGGCAACACGATTTTGACGCTAAGTCACTTTAAGACAATTGACACTTTGGTGTTACAGCAACTAAAATAGTTGGCGTCAAAATCACTTATAAACTTACAGTGAGACAATTGACGCTTGGTGTAACAACAACTAAAACAAGTGGCATCAAATCACTAATAGACTTACAGAGTAAAATCAAAGTGTTTTTGAAACTTGGTGTAACAGCAACAGAAAATCAGCAAAACAGTAAACTTGTATTCATGAACAATAAACAAGCTGATACAATAAACTTAGTTGTTACAAGAGGAACACTTCAGTTCCAAAAATCGATTTTCTCTATCTCAGAAAATCGCAGGTTCAGCACTGCTGTGCATTTATAGAAGAGACTTACTCTTGTTCTTCTAACCTTCACTCTTTTCTCTCAGAGTACAAAAACAGAATTGTTGTTCAGAAATCTCTTGCACTCACACAGAAAACAGAACTGCTGTTCTTTTCTACTTACACCATCTTGCACTTGAAAACAGAACTACTGTGCGTTACATTTATAGGAAAATAAATATCCGAGTTAAAACAATAAACTAAGTAAAATATCTGCTGATATTTATCTGTGTATTTATTGCAGAAGAGGCGGTGATGACTTTCTCACTTGAAAACAAGTCGGTTGCAGGGGAATTAATTTCTGCACATTTGATGCTCATTTAAAGTGCAAAAATATCAAAAGACTTTTTCTACTTCCGGATAACTACTGAAAATCAGATTCTTTGTTCAGCATTTATGTGATGCAGTTGGAATTAAATTCCAACAAGAGAGACCAGCTCCATAATGATCTCCAAATCGTTTCTCCACGTGGATTTTTCTGCTTGGTTTTTGTAAATAGATGTTGATGACAATTTTATTGGCTTAAAATAGTGTGGATCCTTCTGTGACCTGAGACTTGTAATGCTGCCACTAATATCAGAATATAGTTCTGGATTTAAGGAAGCATAGTTGACCATTATATGAATTTCACAATCCATATCCCCTTCAATATTTTTTCTCCCAACATGCCGACATCCAATCATACACACTGATCCTGTTAGAGGATTATATATGCCCTCTGCTGATATAGTTGACACATGTACAAACGAGGTTCTGGGTCCAACAGGTATCTCGAATTTTAAATTTAAGCTGACATTCAATGGGGCATCGCCAGGATTAAATCCATTTGTAACGGGAAGCTGCAAATCCCTCTCGAATCTATTACCAATGGTAAATGGGTATGCATGGCCCTGCATTCTCAAATTTCTAGAGTTCTCAATGGCAACATCAAAAGCCAGAACCCCAAAGGAGGACCCATCTAGGTACCATCTTACCGAAGACATCTCGCTGCTTGAGAATGTCTTATTACAAACTTTGCCCACCTGGTCAAGTTTGGTGTACTTGTAAACAACAATCGGAAAATTAGTGATATTTCCCATTCCTCCATCGATTCCAGTAGGGCCTTTGAATGTGAAATTCTTAAAATTTCCCTTGTGGCTCTCAACATGTCCGACAACCATGTACCTATCCACAACAGTTAAAGCCGTCGGAAACTGCACAGAAATGCTGATACCACAATCCTCCTCCTCAAACAATACGTTTCCACCATTTTCAATACGGCAGGCTACCATACACAATTGATCCCTTTCAGCATCCCATTCACCCTCCCCAATCAAAATGGTCTCTGGGATGGTAAACCTAAAGTCTGAATTCCATAGATTGGAGAATCGGAAATACCCACGCACTTGCCCTTGTGGGGTACATTTCAATTTCTCAACAAACACAGTGTTCAGAAGCGATTCTCGTTGACTTACATTGAAGGGACTACAATCCCTTCCACTGCACCGAGGGTTCCAAAAAACATCTAGAGGCCTTCTCAACTAGTCCAAATTACAGAGACTGTTGCCACTGTTCAAGATATGTTTATTTGTATATAACACTTGAGGCAGCTTTTTGAATGAGCAAACCCTTCTGGCATCATCCACCCTAGTGTACTCATACAACCTATCATATGTTGCATATATCGATATGGGTTCGAACAACTTCTCTCTATCTAAACTCTCTATTGTCCCGTTAATCAGATTACTCACCAGGGTGCTCATTTTGGGATAAGAAAACTTAGCGGAAGCCAAGAAAGTTGTGTGGGAACCATTGACAAAGTACCTGTGGGCCAATCCAACAATGCACATCCTGCTTTGGGACGAATTAGAGTGGAAACCCTGAGCAAAGATCGCAAAAACCCAACCTCTCGGCATTGACCGCAGCGGGCCAGTCGGCCTGAAATGGGATGGTGGCCTTTGAAAACGACGATTGATAGCAGCTGCTCCGCTGTGGACCGTTAAACGCCCCTTGATTTTGAGCACATATTCCCTCTCAGTTTGTCACACATTAGAGACAGAAAATGACACAGAATTGGATCGTGTGAGGGCACTCGGGTTAAAGATCGAATCTCCTCCCTTGTACCAACCCTGGTAAAAGCTTGTTGAAATAATAATTTCAACTGCAGAATTATTTTTTCCTTGCAATGCGATCATATCGCAATTCGCATTTCTTTATCCTTGCCTTAATTGTGTTTTCCTTGTTTTCTGCGATGCGATCTTATCGCAAATCGCAAATTGCTTATATGCTTGGAGCCTCCGTTTTGTTCACTTGATTTCTGCGATTGTGATGGTGAGATGCGATCCGATCACAAATCGCAAATCGCACCAATATAATTGTGTTCCATTTTTCCCTCCAACAGATTGTGTTTCTGCGATGTGATCCAATTGAAGTCAACGATTGAAGTACAGGCCTGCAGCAAATAAATTTGACGTGAAGTAAAAGTTTCTTTACCGCCATTTTTGTCAGTAAAAAAGTAAATGCAATTTACTGTGGGTTGGTAAGTTCTGGTAAAGATTTTAATTTTGTTTCAGCGGGAGTATGGGCACAAGTAAAAGTTGGTAAAACCATTTAATTTTTTTGTTTTCTTTTATGGAAGCATGGCAAGAGAAAACGGATGTAAGTTTTTTTTTTGTTTTCATATATATATGTCATGTTTTTGTTGACAATGAAATTGTAAAGAGACGCACAACAGTGCGTATGTATAGTTTTGTGTGTGCAAAGGAAAACGCGCCGCAACGAATGCAAGAAGAATTCACACAGTAGTGTGAAGTGATTGTAATATGGGGTTGTTCTGAGAATGTAATGGTGTGAGAAATACACAAAGCAGTGCGAAGTAAAGAGAAGAGCATGCAGCAAAAGTGATTGTAATATTTTGTAGTTGAAGTCTGTTTTTACAACAGTAATGTAAAAGAGATTTTTACACAGAGCAGTGTAAAATCCCAAAAGGAGACAGTGTAATTTCTTTTGAAGTTCTTGGTAAATCCCTTTGAGTGAAAGAGGATGAATTTTGTATCATTCTTTTATTAATGAATATAAAGGCTTTAATGGGTGTGTAATACTCTGTTCTCAGAAATTTTTCAAGCTTCCCTGTGCAAAGATCCTGGAGAAAAACAGAGCATTGCCTCTCTGTGAAGTTTGTTTGTTTGCTTTTGGGATTTTACCAGAAAAATCCCCAAAAGTGGTATCAGAGATGACCAGGCTCTTTGAAGGTGTCAAAGAAGCTGAAGGAAGGTTTCTTGCTGCAGCAATTTCTCCAGTAGAGTGAAGACTCAGTCAAGAAAAGTTTCAGGTATTTCTCAAAGTTTTTTTTGTGTTACTGCTAAAAAAAAAGAGTGAGCGATTTTTAAAATACACAGTCAAGTATTTTGAGGCACTGTAAATAATGGCAAGGTCAAAGAAGAAAGTCACCAATCCTGCTAAAAATGTGTCTCCCTCTACTATTAAAAGAGAAGATAATCTATTTGAAAGCATTCTATTTGAGGCTCCAAGGTTCAATGGGAAATTTTATATATGGGAAATAAAAATGAGGACTTTCTTACAGTCTGAAGAGATTGAAATTTGGGAATCAGTGATTGATGATAGTAAGATGGATGAAGAATCCAAGGAGTATAGTGCAAAAGCAGCAAAGATAATCTTGGATGGACTGCCTGATTCTGTAAAGAAGAATCTAGGAAATTCTGAACCCATCATAGAAGCTGAAAATGAGAAGGTTGACCTCATCAAGCTTCAAGTACAAGAAAGGGATGAAGAGCTTGCGAAGATTAAGAAGGAACTTGATCAAAGCAAAAGGAAGCATCATGAAGAATTCATATCCATGACAAAGCAGTTGAATAAAGCAAAGAAGCAGGAAGACATCTTGTCAAGTCAACTTGAACAAAGGCACAAGAGAGTGAACAAACTTGTAGAAGAGATTGGACAGTACAAGGTAGAGGTCTCCTTCCTTAAGTCTGAATTACAAGAAGCCAGGAAACAGGCACAAGAAGCTGAGAAGAAAATAGAGAGCAGTCAAGCAAAGAATGAAGAAATCTCCAAAATGAAATCAGATATCATCTCCCTTAAAATAGTAGTAGCTGAAGCTACTCATAGCAAGGAAGAAACTAAGGAAAAACTTGCAAAGAAGAATAATGAGTGTGAAATATTGGAAGAAGAGATTTTCCTCCTTAGGAAAAAGGTTGAAGGGATGAACAAAATCATGAAGAGCTCTCAAGCCTTGGATGACATGCTCAGCTATAACAGATCTCCATCTAATAAATCAGGACTCGGGTATGTAGGTGAACCCTCAAACAAGAATGAAATTGCTTTATGCAAAAGACATGTGAAGAAGCCAGAAAGAAATGGTGATGCTCCTAGTTCCAGCAAAGGCAAGGAGAAAGATCAAGGCTACAATAGAAGAAATCATATTCCAGAAATAAATGTAGATGATGTCAAGGAGGCAAGAGGCAATGGTTATCATAAAAGAATCTCAAGGCAGAAAGGCTTCAGAAGTACATCAAGGAAACCTCCATCTCCCAGGTACCAAAGTTCATTTTTTGGTTATTGTTATTCTTGTTCAAACTTTGGTCATAAGGCAAAAGACTGTAGAGCATTTCATAGAGATAGATGTTATGGTCTCCGACAACCTCCAAGAAACAATTTTACAAGAAGAAATCATGAAATTTTATTCATGAACAATGTAGAATGTTTCAAGTGTCATAACATTGGGCATATGGCACGTGATTGTAACTTAACATGGGCTCTTACACAAGATAAACCCATGCAAAAGAATAAAGTTACACAATTATGGAGAAGGAAGGAAATACAGTCTGAAAGTCCATTGAACTCCCCAGCCAATCTAAGTTTCTTTTGAGAAGACTCTGCCAAAAGGAGATGATGCATATAGTTAAGGGGAGCATGGACAGTGACGACAACACAGTCAATTGGGAATCCGTCATCATGCAGCAGGAAAACAGCTCAGGAAAAACCAGCTACCTTATCGGACAACAACCATCCTGCAGCAAACAAATGTTACGTGGAGTAAAAGTTTGGTTGACCAACGTTTCAGGAAGAAACATTAAATGAAGTTCAATGGCATTCGTAAATTGTTGGTGAAGATTTAATTTTAATTTTGTATTTGGTCACGGGAGTATGGCTAAAAAAATGTCATATTTTTTTCTTATGTATTGTGACCAATGTAGCTGCATATAAAATAAAATAAAATAAAATAAAATAAAATAAAAAATTCCCTTGAATAAAAGAAAATGGAATGCACAGCCATGCATGATTTTTTTTTTTGTTGAGAGTGTGTATTTTATGCACAGTAGTGCAGAGGTGAAGCATCATTGAGCTTGTGGAAGCAGAAGCCATGAAGGTATGTGTTTGTAATGGATGTTAAATGAATTATATGCATTGTAATGCAAAGCAAGGAGATCTGCACATCAGTGCGAAGGTAGAACAAAGGGCAAGAGATGAAAAGTGAAATGGTTCGCAGCAACGAATAAAAACCCAGGGGAGCACAACAGTGTGATAGGAGGAAAGACTTGTGGCAACAAATGAAAGTTTGGAATCCCTTTTTACAGGTTCTTATAGTTTGTTGAAACGAATGGGAATGAAAAATTATTTTTTTTGTAAAGTGAAAACTCAAAATTTTAAATGTAATGAGAAATTTCACACATGAGTGAATGTGAAAGAAATCTTTATTTGACAGCAGTAAACCAAAGTAAGAATTTCTCAGCTTACAACAGTAAATGCAAAAGTTTTTAACACAGCAACGTGTAGAGAAGAGAACGAAATAGGAGCAGCTTGCAAATGGAGTATAGGTTTTTCACAGCAGTGTGAATGGGAATGCACAGCAGCGTGGTAATTTTGTGGAGCTCATGCATTGAAATGCATAGTAGTTTTTATGTAATGAAAATAATGGATTTGTAAGGTTTTGTTAAGATGAAAAAAACACAGCAACGTGATGATGTTTGGTTGTTCACTGGCGGGAAAGAAAAGGAATGTGTAGCAGGGCAAACCTCATAATTTTTGTTGGTGAAGATATGCAAGTAATGTGAAGCAAGTGAAGAACGCAGCTGCCTAAGCAGAGTAAATGAAACGAGAAGACTTTTACAGCAGTAAAAGTAAATTTTATTTTTTCACACAGCTGTGAAAAATAGTTATGTAAATTTTGTTTTGTTGGGAGATTGAAATGCATTGAAATGCAGTGCGAATGTAATCAGGTTGTATGTAAGAAAATTTTTATTTTACAACAGTGAATGAGGATTTTACACAGTAGTGTAAAATTATTTGTAAAAGAAGAAGAGTAATATTTTTGTTGTTTTGGAACTGCATCTAAAGCAGTATCTGGTTGTAATCCCTCTGTGAGAGGAAGTGAAGTTTTGGTGAATCCCTCTGTTAAAGAGGAAGGTGCTTTTCAGCGCAGTCTTTTGGTGAATCCCTCTGTCAAAGAGGAAGGTGCTTTTTAGCACAGTCTCTTGGTGAGTCCCTCTGGTTTAGAGGAAGATGCTCTTCAGCATAATCTCTGGTGAATCCCTCTATGTGAGGAAGACTCTTTCATTGTTTGTGGAACTACATCTGAAGCAGTGTTGATGAAACCCTCTGTTAAGAGGAAGAATCTTTTGTAACAGCAGCATGTCAAGCATTTTGGATGAGAAGGATGTTGAGGAGCTTAGGCCAAGAACAGGCAAAAGCGATGGTGATTTTTTTTTGTGACAATAGCTCAGCTATTGCATTATCCAAGAATTTCGTGTTTCATAAGAGAGCGAAACACATTGACACAAGATTTCATTACATCAAGGAATTGGTAAGCAATGGATAAATTGTCTTAGAACATTGCAGGACTCAGGAATAGGTTGCAGAAATTTTGACAAAGCCATTGGATCCGAAAAGCTTTGAATTTTGAGGAAGTGTTTGGGTATGACTGAATGCCCAGCAGTTGAAATTAAAGGGGAGTGTTGAAATTGTAATTTCAACTGCAGTTTTTTCCTTGCGAAGCGGTCATATCGCAAACCGCATTCCCTTATCCTTGCCTTAATTGTGTTTTCCTTGTTTTCTGCGATGTGATCTTATCGCAGATCGCAAATCGCATGCATGCTTGGATCCTCCATTTGGTTCACTTGATTTCTCCGATTGCGATGGTGCGATGCGATCCGATCGCAAATCGCAAATCGCACCAATATAATAGTGTTCCATTTTTCCTCTCGCAAATTGTGATTGTGCGATGCGATCCAATTGAAGTCAACGATTGAAGTACAGGCTTGGAGCAAATGAATTTGACGTGAAGTAAAAGTTTCTTTACCGCCAGTTTTGTCAGTTAAACAATAAATGTAATTTACTGTGGGTTGGTAAGTGTTGGTGAAGTTTTTAATTTTATTTCAGCGGGTGTATGGGAACAAGTAAAAGTTGGTGAAACCATTTAATTAATTTATTTATTTATTTATTTTTTTACGGCAACATGGCAAGTGAAAACGTGAAGTAATTCTCTTTTGTTATCATATATATGTAATGTTTTTTGTGTTGACAATGTAATTGTAAAGAGAGGCACATCAGTGCGTATGTATAGTTTTAAGAGTGCAAAAAGAAAAACTCGTCGCAGTGAATGTAAGAAAAATAGGCACAACAGTGCGAGGTAAGAAAGGGGCATGCAACATCATGAATGTAGTTTTTGTAATTGAAGTCTGTTTTTACAGCAGCAATGTAAAAGAGATCTTTACACATAGCAGTGTAAAATCTCAGGAGGAGACAGAGTATTTTTTTGTTGAAATGTTATTGGTGAATCCCTCTGAGTGAAAGAGGATGAATTTTGTATCAGTCTTTTATTAATAAATACGAAGTGTTTTTATATGTGTAAAAACTCTGTCCGCTGCTCAGAAATTTTATTTGTTTCCGCTGTGTTAAAGATCCTGTGAAGAAAAACAGAGCATTGTCTCTGTGCGTACAGTTTATTTGTTTTTGGGATTTTACCAGAAAAATCCCCAACACTCAACAATAGTTTTAAGTTTCATCCTAGAGAGAAGAATAAAAGACAACCTCTCTGCAATGTAATTATTTGGCACCAAACTAAAGCATTCATCCAGATCCTGTAGATAACTTTAGCCTAGGACACTGAAGATTAGTTCCAAAATTTCATGGAGACTATGCGTCATTCAGTACCTGTGCGGCGCTCCATAGCCTCGAAAATACAACGTGATTGGGTTATCAACCCTTCAATCCATGAATTCTTGCCCCCACAGCTTGAAAATCCTATTTGATGACTTCAAAATTCTCACAATGAAGTTGAGTGGACTTAAAACAATTTTTTTGCATACTTTGCAAAATCCGCTCTTGAGGGTTCCTATTAAAAAGGTGGCTTCGAACCTTTGTTCTTGTTGTGGATCATAGTCGAGCCCAAACACAGACTTAATTTTGGAATGGTGGCACAAGGGATCTATGATTTCGACTCCTGTGATTTTTGGTGGTAGGGGCTATGCCTTCCTTGGACCCAATCAACCTATTTGGCGCGTGCAGATAAATTAGATAACTAGAATCCTTGATACCATTAAATATTTTTATTTTTTTAAGAAATCATCTTCTGATATAGATCTGGTCCACCCAACAACAAAACAAAAGTGAAGCCAATTAGGGTGATATCAAATATCACCTTACCTGGAAATGACTGCTAGGGGAGTAGAGATCCACTGAAGATTTTTCTATATATTTTTTATGTTATTTATTTATGTTATTTAGGCTTGTAGGATGCACAGCTCTAATACCATTATAAGATTCCAGAATTCCAAACGACAAAAATTTCAATAGATCTAGAATATTTTAGTGTTTTGATTTAAAACAAATTTTCATCAAGAACAAGAACACATAGGATCTAGAAATACAACCCTTTAATTTATATTATTACCCGAAAACAAAATACATGCCCATACAATAAAACTGGAGCTCGTGCAAATGGCGTGCACCACTGCTCTTTAAAAGACTGATCTGAGACACTGAACCTCAATTGTGGACCTTGGATGGATCCACTAGACAAATTCACCAAGGGTTTCTATCCCTAGAAGTGTCCACAGCAAGTTATGAAGAAAACAAAATAGGATAGATAACTTAAAATGATCCAATGAGTAGCTCCTATCCCTTTTATAAGCTTAATAGATTATATAGAAACCTTATTTTATTATTTCCCTCAAAGATACATGGAAGTCATATCACACAAAAATTCTCCATTTTGTCTCTCTCTCTATCAACTTTGTACTACTCTTGTCATGTTTGGAACAAAATGTACTAGAGTAGAATAAAGCCTCATTTCCTCGCAGTGTCTTGGATATAACATAGTATGATTGCCAATTGGGTTTTAATTTTTACGCATTCAACCTTAAATATGGGTTATAACATGATACTTCTATAATATTATTTATATTTCCCACATGGCTATCCTTTTCTTCATGAGTAATGGGGGGTGACATGCCATCCTCTAAAACTATGATGGTTAACCTCAATACCTCAACTTCTGGGAGGCTTAAATTTCTCATACTAGCTTTGTTTGAGGCAGTTTTTCATGGTTATAAAGTTGTCGATGTATATATTATGTAAATTAGGCCCATAATAAGGTCATAACCATAAAAAGTGACCATTTAGGGCTTCAAAATAGCTCTTAAATATTTTCACCTAAAATTTTCAAAATTGGAACCTCAAGTAAAAGTTACCTTCGACATCTATTCCCCAAATTCTTCACCCCAAAAGTATTGAAATGGATCATAAATAATATAATGATCCAATCCAGATTAGAAAGCAACCTCCTATAACAATTTGTAGCAATGTCTGTATTTGATATAGGAAAGGGATAGTCAAGTTTATATTGCTTCTAAATGGTTTTTTATTGTCTAATATCTAATAACACATATAGAATAGATGACACAATCTAATTCCACTTGTAACATACCAACTAAAATATGCCACTCAATCATGTACTTTTTATTCCCATCTTCTAGGTATTTTATCAAATAGATTGAATGAAAATTCTAATAAAACACCTTTAACACATTTCTTCACATGTTTTTCATACAAATATACATAGATAAGTTATAACGATATTATTATACAACAATGCTAACATACAATAAAATTATTTCCATCCATAAAGAAACATTTTCATTGGTTCCTTGAATATAATAGGTTGTATACAATGAATCATTAAACCATTTAGGAATTTCTTCAAAACATTTTCATTCAATCTAATATAGAAAATTGGTCATGGAATATATCATAAATTATAGAAATCAAAGTTTTGAAAATTGAACCAGATGATTAGTGGGAGTTCCCCTCACTATGGTCCAAGTTTCATCCTTTAGAACATTATACATGAAAATTTTTAGTGTAAGTTACAACATGATCGGTTTGATGCATGAATTTAGGAGCATCCAAGAAGATTGAATTCCTATGATCATATTTCCTAAAATTTTATGACCCAATATATAGAACTTGGACAAGATGATCAATGGGATTTCTGATTAGTATGGTCAAAGTTTAAGCTTTTGGAACATACGAAAATAGAAAAAATAGATGAGATTCCAACATAACCTATTTAATGCAAGATTTTAGGAGCATCCATGAAGCTTTAATTCCGCTTATTAGATCTTGGCATATATGGGTAGGTGAGAATTTATTTTTGATAGTTTGACCAACAATTGTATTTAAAAAAAAAAAAAAAAAAAAAAAAAAAAAAATATATGTATTTTAAGGGTTTTTACAAATAAAGTGTCCCAAGACTACACCTTTTGTCATCACCATGTAGAATTTTTCATGGTTGAGGCATAGCCTTTATATTATACATCTGATGAGAAATTTTCCTAGATTATACAGAGCCACTTCAAATGCATCACCATAAGGTATTAAGTCGCCTCTGTAGACTTCAAGTTTGTCACTAATTAACTTATAGAATATCCTCAGAATTGTTCTTGGAAAGGTTGTGGGTGAATTGCAGAGACTAAATGGGAGAAATCAACATGTAAATGTTCCCCATGAGCAAGTAAATGTGGGTTTATCTTGATATTCAAAAGCAATATGAATTTGATTATATATGTTGAATCCATATAGAACATAAAAATATTTCTTTCGAACAAGGGTATCAAGAATGTGGTCTATGAATGGGAGAGGAAAGTAGTATTTTTGTGTAGCTTTGGTTAATTCATGATAATCGACACAAATATGCCACTTCCCATTATTTTCGGGGATGACAACTAATGGTGAAACCCATTGACTCTATGATATAAGATATATGAAATTAACATCAAGCAATTTCCTAATTTCTTGTTTCACTATGTCTAGTTCCTCCAACTCACGAAGGTCTATGGATGATTTTGTTTACTGTAATTCAGATCCAAGTGCAAAGAATTTAGTCCCTCTTCCATGTCCTTTATTGGCTTTCCATGAGTGCTTCTGCGGCAAAATAATATGGACCTTTTTCGAGAATTGTCTATTGCTTTGACCATTATTTTGGTTCAAGGAAGTTTTTGTGTGCAAGAAACCATATATTCTCACTAGCTGGTCAAGAAGTTTCTTAAAAATCTTTTCAAGAGGATCCATCTTCTCCCATATCAAAATAGAATATGAGGCCACCTTATTCTTTTTTATATCTCCAAAAAAAATCCAAACTCACCCTCTTTTATATATATAACTGCTTTCTTCAATAGACACCAAACTTACCCCTCTTATATATTTTTGTTTGTTTGTTGATATGGTCCATATTTTTTTTTAACTATACAAAACAAGAATAGTGGATTACGTACCGTAATGAGATTGATTTATGTAGGCTTCCCGTTGGCATTGCATGATCTGAACAATGGTTGAATTGACATATATTTTTTCCGTAGGCTTGGCTTAGTTTTCATCGCTTCCGGTAGTCCAAATAATTCGATGGCAGCCATGCAAACAGGAAATATAAAGAAGACATAAGATAATTGTTGCATCGGTTAGCTTATACATGAGTTCATATTTTCTTCGACAGTAATCACAGTTTATTTAGAGTTCACACACCCATTGTTGCAGGGATGCATAATTCATGTGCGACACCCATTGTTGCAGTGATAAGGGAATGAGGTTTCGTGCAGCTTAGAGATATTTTTAGAGTTGGTGAAAGAAGATGATGGTCTGTGGTGGATGACGTCATTCTACATCCTGCAACCTATTGGAACAACCTCTGCCATCTCACTACAGCATCTCCTCTCTGCACAGTCAACAGGTGGAGCGACCCGATGTATGTTGGAAGAGACCCTTTATTTCTATTAGAGGGTGACGCCTTAAGGCCTGAGTCTTCTTTGAGGCAGTGTCTCTGGCCTCACAACCTTCCAATCTGTGCAGGAAGAGCGTAACTTCATGGCCTCCCAAGTTCCTCTACGGCTTTGTGTTTTACGTTGTAACGTTGGATCCTGCGATAAACAGAGGGCCACAATACCACTCGGCCCCTTCCAGGAATATAGTTGTAGTATTCAATGGCTCGGCCTTCCCTTCTTAAACAGAGGTTGGAGATGATTTGATCCACTTCTGAAACAAGTCTACTTGTAATAATATGGCCCAACGAGATATTAAATCTGGAGCAAAATATCAAATCACACAAGTAATCGGCCTCCCTCATAAATTTACTGCTGGAACTTAAAATAACTTGGCCTCTTCTCTGTATATGATTCAGCCTCTAGGAAACTCATGGCATATAAGCTCATCAAACCATCCTCTGACATCCAAAAACTCGATCTATTTGGAGCAAAAAATACAACCTCAACTGATAAGATTGATCTCAACAATAGTTTTAAGTGTGATCCTAGAGAGAAGAATAGAAGACAACCTCTCTGCAATGTAATTATTTGGCACCAAACTAAAGCATTCGTCCAGATCCTGTAGATAACTTCAGCCTGGGAGACTGAAGATTAGTTCCAAAATTTCATGGAGACAGTGTGTCGTTCAGTACCTGTGGGACGCTCCATAGCCTTGGAAATACAACGTGATTGGGTTATCGGCCCTTCAATCTGTCCACGCTAGTCCCCACAGCTTGAAACTCCTATTTGTTGACTTCACAACTCTCACGATGAAGTTGAGTGGACTTAAAACAATTTTTTTGAATACTTTGCAAAATCCGCTCCTGAGGGTTCCTATTAAACATGCGGCTTCGAACCTTTGTTCTTACTGTGGATCATAGTGGAGCCCAAACACAGATTTAATTTTTCAATGGTGGCACGAGGGATCTATGATTTCGAGTCTTGTGATTTGTTGCGGTAGGGGCTATGCCTTCCTTGGACCCAATCAACCTATTTGGCGCCTGCAGATAAATTAGATAACTAGAACCCTTGATACCACATAAATATTTTTATTTTTTTTAAGAAATCATCTTCTGATATAGATCTGGTCAGCCTAACAAGAAAACAAAAATGAAGTGAATTAGGTGTTGAAGTTTTTTTTTGGTTTAAAATCCCCAAAACATACATTAACCGTACACAAGACAATGCTTTGTTTTGTCACAGGATTTTTATCACGAGGGAAACAAATAAAAAATATTTCTGAGCATCGGAGAGAGTTTTGCACTCCAAGGATTTCTATTCATTAAAAGATTGCAGTTACAGATTATGATCTTCCTCTCTCACAGAGGGATTCACATATAATATTTCACTGTTGTGCGAAAATTACATATATAATGTTTTCGCTGCTGCGTGCATCATTTTGCATATACAAAACATCTCATACGCATTGCTGTGCCTTCCCTTTCAAATTACATTTCAACAAAAAAAATTACATATATATGACAACCAAAAAAAAACTTACATCCGTTTTCACTTGCCATGCTGCCGTAAAGATGAAAAACAATAAAATTTAAGTGGGGTTACCAACTTTTACTTGTGCCTTACTCCCGCTGATAGAAATTAAAAAACTTCATCAAAAACTTACCAACCCACAGTAAATTTGCATTTACTGTTTTACTGACAAAATTGGCGGTAATTTAACTTTTACTTCACGTTGAATTCATTTTGCAGGCCTGTACTTCAACCAATATTCAATCTGGTTTTGGAAATCCATCGGGTCCGGGCTTCATCGCATAGCACACATATAAGAACAATTGTGCACTCTTGGTTTCCCCGATTGCGATATGCCGATCGCAATCTCTGCCGATACCTCCGATACAATATATTTTAACATATGCCTAAAATTCATTAAGACATAAAAAGAGCCGCTGGCGGAACTGAAATAATATTAAACAAAATGTTGAATACCCATCGGGTCTGGGTTATCGGGTCGCAACATAGCTCATGGTAAACTCTGCCCATTTGGTTTCACCGATAGCGATACGCCGATAGCGATATCGGCGATCGCTCATCGCAAACACAAAAAAAACTTTTATAAGCCCCTACTACCATTTCGCCAATGCGATATCGGCGGATCGCTCATCGCTGAATCGTTCATCGCTGAAATTTCCAAGTTGCTGCTCTGCTCACCCGATGCGCAGTTGAATTTACGTTTCCAACACTCCCCTTTAATTTCAACTAATGGGCATTCAATCATACCCAAACATTTCCTCAAAAATTCAAAGCTTTTATGATCCAATGGCTTTGTCAAAATGTCTGCTACCTGTTCCTGAGTGCTGCAATGTTGTAGATTGATTTCTCCATTGCTTACCAATTCTCTGATATAATGAACCCTTGTGTCGATGTGTTTCTTTCTCTTATGAAACATTGAATTCTTTGATAATGCAATAGCTGAGATATTGTCACAAAAAACCACTGTTGCTTTTGCCTGCTCTCGGCCTAAGCTCCTCAACATTCTTCTCATCCAAACTGCTTGACATGCTGCTGTTGTAGCTGCCACATATTCTGCCTCTGCTGTGACAACACTACAATGGACTACTTCTTAGAAGCCCATGAAATGGCTCCTGAACCCATGTGAAAAACATAACCGGAAGTACTTTTCCAGTCATCTATACTTCCAGCCCAATCACTATCGGTGTAGCCAACTAAATATGAACATTCTGAAACAGTATATAAAATTCCAAGCATTTTAGTACCTTTGACATACCTCAGAATTCTTTTCGCTGCTTGCCAATGTGCTTCCTTTGGCCTCTCCATAAATCTGGAAATTAAACTAATAGAAAACATTATATCTCGCCTAATTGCTGTTAAATACATGAGGCTGCCAACTATACTCTTATATAAGCTAGGATCAAAATCCTTGTTGTTGTCCTCTTTGCTGAGTTTTAATCCCATTATCATGGAAGTGATCGCTGCCTTGCACTCTTGCATATTAAATCTGCCCAATACTTCATTTACATATCTCGCTTGAGAGATAAAAATTCCTTTTTCATTTTGATCAACTTCTATTCCTAAGAAGTATCTCAGCAAACCCATGTCAGTCATTTCAAATTCTTCTTTCATGACTGATTTGAAATTTTTAATGAGGTAGTCATCATTACCTGTAAAAATTACATCATCAACATATAACACAACAATTAAAATCTTACCATCATTTTCTTTGATGTAGACAGTGGGTTTTCTCTCACATTTGTCAAACTCATTTTCCAGTAGATAGAAATCTATCCTACTGTACCACGCTCTTGGTGCTTGCTTCAGCCCATAAAGAGCTTTCTTCAATTTGCATACTTTGTGTTCTTGGCCTTTCTTCTCATAGCCTAGAGGTTGTTCAATATAGACCTCCTCCTTTAACACTCCATTTAGGAATGCTGACTTCACGTCCATTTGGTAAACTTTCCACTTGTTTTGTGCTGCTATGGACAACACTGGTCTCACGGTTTCCATTCTTGCAACCGGTGCGAAAGTTTCCTCATATTCTCTCCCATACTGCTGCTTGTATCCCTTGACAACCAACCTTGCCTTGTGTCTTTCAATTTTGCCTTCAACATTGCTTTTGGTCTTATAGACCCATTTAACTCCAATGACTTCCTTACCTTTTGGTAACTCAACCAAATCCCATGTCTTGTTTCTTTCTATGGCATTCATTTCCTCATCCATAGCTTATAGCCATTTCTTATCTTTAATTGCATCTGCGAAATGAATAGGATCATCAACATGAAAATACAAGGCAAATAGGAATTCATTCCTTCATCATAAATGTCACTCAAGTTTCTGAACTTCTTACCTCTTTCATTTGGTGTGCAAGTGCTTGAAAATGCACTTGAATTTCCACTTTGTGGTGTGCTTGGAGAAGCACTCTCATTTCTCCTCAAGGGTGTCGCTTGCTGCCCTTGTGTTGGCACTTCTATTTGGGGATGTGTTTCAACCATCTCCTCATCATCTTCATCATGAGACAAACAGTTTTTAACATTCATTGTTTTCTCTATGCTTCCATCCCAAGCTTCCTCCTCAATAAATTGAACATCTTTACTCACAAAAAACTTCTTGGTAGATGGGATATACAGCCTGTAAGCTTTGGATTCTTCACTGTATCCAGTGAAAAGACATTTCTCCCCTTTGTTGTCCAACTTCCTCCTTAGCTGATCTGGAATGTGTGCATAAGCCACACATC
The DNA here is from genome assembly GCA_000404065.3 of Pinus taeda. Taxonomy (NCBI): domain Eukaryota; kingdom Viridiplantae; phylum Streptophyta; class Pinopsida; order Pinales; family Pinaceae; genus Pinus; species Pinus taeda. Next base: position 20,242 of record APFE031158044.1, on the reverse strand, counting down.
CAAAAACTTTCATGTGGGTGACTCCTTGCTTTCTCCCACTCCATGCTTCTTCCAGCACTCTATTTGACTGCTTTTGTTGGACACCTGTTCAGAATATATGCTGCACAATTTACAGCTTCAGCCCAATAATCATTTGGCAAATGCTTTGCCTTCAACATGCTCCTTGCCATATCCGTAATGGTCCTATTCTTTCTTTCAGCAACTCCATTTTGCTGCGGAGTGTACCTTGCTGTAAATTGCTTGTGTATTTCATTTTCTCTGCAAAACTGTAGGATTTCCTTGGAGATATACTCACCTCCTCTATCTGTTCTTAAAACTTTGATGCGCAACCCACTTTGATTTTCCACAAGTGCTTTGAAATTGCGAATTTTTTCAAACACTTCACTTTTGTTCTTCAGGAAATAAACCCAAGTTTTTCTTGTAAAATCATCAATAAATGTTAGAAAATATTGGTTGCCTGCTAAAGATGAACTTTGCATCGGTCCACATAAGTCTGAGTGGACAATTTCTAAGGGTGCCTTTGCCCTTATGCTTTTCCCTGAAGGAAAACTTTCTCTGTGTTGCTTCCCCAAAATGCAACCTTCACAAAGGCTGTCAGGTTTCTCTATCAATGGTAATCCTCTTACCATTCCTTTTCTGCTCAACAAGTTAAGACCTCCAAAGTTGAGATGTCCAAATCTCAAGTGCCACATCCAATTTTCATCCTTTGGCACACTTTGGAAAGCCTCTTGGGTAACTGCTGCAATTACTTCTTTGTTTTTCAAATCTGCTCTTATTCTAAGAGGGAACATTCTGTTCCTTGTCATCTTCACTTCAACAATACATCTTTTGCTGGGTGCTCTGTCCATGATGGTGCATACATCATTCTCAAAGAAAATATTTTAACCCTTTTGAACAAGCTGTCCAATACTCAAGAGGTTACACTTCATTTCAGGAACATAATAGACATTTGCTATGGTTTTTCTTTCTCCTTTCTTAGTAAATATTTTGACTTCTCCTTTTCCCATAACAAAAATTTTTCTATCAATCCCAAGTGTGACTTTTGACCTCACACTTTGGTCTAAAGCAGAAAACAGGGCTAAGTTTCCTGCCATACGGTTACTACAACTGGAATCTAGAAACCATATATCTTCATTGTTCATTTCAGCCATATTACAAGCTAACAATACATTATCTTGGTTGATATTTTCTCTAGTAATATTTGCACTAGATTTATTGTTCATATCATGCTGCTTCTTCCTACATTCACTGGCACAGTGCCCATATTTTTTACAACAAAACATTGAGCATTGGATTTTTCATACCTTTGTCCTTGAGCATGATGTTGTCCTCTTTGTTGGCTGCTCCTTTGACCTTGGTTCTGATTTGGATTGATGTCTCTTCCTTGAGTATTTGCTGGGTTGTTCCTTTCACCTCTGTTTTGGCTTCTGCCTCTTCCTCTCTTGTTTCCTTTGCCTTGACCTCTTCCTCTTCCAAAGGACATATGGGTCTTGAAGACTTTCTCTAGAGATGAGTTTTCATTTCTACTCAACCTCTGCCCATGTGTTATCAGTGATGCATGAAGTTCATCAACTGAAACGTTTGAGAGATCCTTTGTCTCTTCTATGGTGGTGACAATCACATCAAACTTTGAGGGTAGGACCCTCAATAGTTTCTCCACAATCCTCCTTTCTTCAAGAGATTCTCCATGAGATCTTATTTGTGTGACCACACCAATCACATGTGTGAAGAATGAGTCAATACTGTCTGACTCCTTCATGCACAAATTTTCAAAATCTCTCCTTAGCAACTGTAGTTTAGTAGTCTTTACTTTCTCCATGCCTTGATAGGCTTTCTTGAGAGTTTATCATGCTTCTTTGGATGTCTTGGTTGCTGCTATCCTTGGAAACACACTCTCATGCATTGCTTGATACAAAAATATGAGAGATTTGGAATCCTTCTTCCTATCGCTCTTCAACAAATATTTCTCTGCCTGAGTTAATCTATTAAACTCATTTTCATCTGTTGGCTCTTCAAAACCATCTTGAACTAATTCCCATAAATCTTGTGAGGCAAACATGGCTTTCATGGTTATTGCCCAATAATCGTAATTTTTTCCATTAAACTGTGGAAGTTGAGTATTAAACATACCCATGCTAGTGCTGGTGCTGGTGCTAGCCATTCTTGCACTTCATAACTATGCTTCAAATATTTGACTATGTATTAAAATAACTCACCGTCTTCAACAACAACACAAAACAAAACTTTGAGAAATACCTGAAACCTTTCTTGACTGTGTCCTCACTATGCTGGAGACATTGCTGCAACAAGAAACTCCTTCCTTCAACTTCTTTGACACCTTCAAAGAGCCTGGAGCAAGCTCTGATACCACTGGCGGGGATTTTTCTGTCAAAATCCCAAAAACACAACATAAACTGCACACAGAGACAATGCTCTGTTTTTCTTTTTGTCCAAGATCTTAGCACAGGGAAGCTTTTAACAAATTACTGAGAACAGAGTATTAAGCACACATAGAAAGGATTTGTATTCATAAAAAATAGACTGATACAAAATTCATCCTCTTCCACTTAGAGGGATTCACCAAAAAAAACTTTAAAAGAAATTACTCTGTCTCCTTTAGAAATTTTACACTGTTGTGTGTAAATTACGCATTCACCAAAAAAACTTACAATTCCCTTTTCACTGCTTTGTGAAAGATTTCATGGTTTTTTTTTTTTTTTATACCAAAACTTACCAACCCACAGTAAATTACATTTATTGTTTTCACTGACATTTACTGTTTTACTGATGGTCAAAAGTGAAACTTTTACTCCACGTCAAATTCATTTTGCAGGCCTGTACTTCAACCATTATACAATTTGGCTTTGGAAACCCATCAGGTCTGGGCTTTATCGCATAGCGCGCATATATGAAAAGCCATGCTCCATTGGCTTTCCCGATTGCGATATACCGATCGCAATATCTGCCGATACCTCCGATGCTCCGATGTTCCAAACCGTCGATATGCCAAAACAATATATTTTAACATATGCTTGCGAAACATTAAAACACGAAAAAGAGGGTCGCTGCGGAACTGTCATAATATGAAACAAAATGTTGAATACCCGTCGGGTCCATCTCATCGGATCGCGACTATGTGTGTGTGTGTGTGTGTGTGTGTGTGTGTGTGTGTGTGTGTGTGTGTGTGTGTGTGTGTGTGTGTGTGTGTGCAAAGGCTCCGCCACTTTGTGAATGCCGATAGCGATATCCCGATGTGATATCGGCGATCGCTCATTGCAGCATATAAATACGTCTTTGTAAGTCCTCCACTGCAACTTCACCAATGCGATATCGGCGATTGCTCGTTGGCGATGTTTCCATGCTGCTACATGGCTCAACTGTTGCGCAATTGAAATTATATTTTCAACATGCAAGGGAACTACAGTATAGCAACCATCATGTTCTCGTGATACCTTATCCGTTACAGGGCCATATCAATCCAATGCCGGTATTGGCCAAGAGGCTTGCCTCTAAACAAATGATGGTCACGTTTGTGACGACCGAAGAAAAGCGTGAGCGCATGTTCCAGGCTCAAGATGCAGTGCCCAGGCGTCAAACTCCTCTAGGGAAGTTAAGTTCGAAACAATTTCAAACGGACTTCCTGTGGATTTTGACCGGTTCAATGGCGGGGACATGGCCCTCGATATGTTATGCAAGATGGGAGGACTCACATTAGAAAATCTCATAGAGAGGCTGAACACTTAAGGCAACAATATATCTTGCATTGTTTTTGATTCGTTTCTTTACTGGGTTTAGTACTACTAAACCTACCTCATCGTCTCATGTTTACCTTGGCAGGTGGTGAAACTAGGTAAATGTGGGAGGGGTGGTTACAACTATATCCAAAAAAGATACACTTCACACTCTTATCATCCAATTTCTTCCTCTTTTCTTTAGGAACACGCGCATATGAAATACTACCAAAAACTTTCATATGTGCAACACTTGGTTTGTATCTTGGACATCCTTCTTTTGGATTCAAATTGAACACTACCTTTGTAGGACATCATTTAAGAGTGTATATTGTTATGTGTACTGCATCACCCTAATAATCATTTCCAAGGGACTTATTTTTTAACATGCTCCTAGCCATTTCAACTATGTTCCTTTTTTTCCTTTCTGACTCCATTTTGTCAAGGAGAGTGTGAATTGGTAAAGTATAGCTTTATTTCATTATTCTTGTGATAATTCAAAAAATCATTTGATTTTTATTCTCCCCCATTATCTGTTATACTAGTGAGAATTTTCAAACTAGTTTTCTTTTCAACTAAAGCCTTAAATTGAATAAAACGAGAAAATACTTTGAACTTCTCCTACAAAACATACACCCATGTCTTCCTAGAATAATCATCAACGAAAGTGAGAATATAATGTTCCTTTCGAAAAGACACCATCTCCATTGGACCACACAAATCGAAATTCACCAATGCTAAATGATCTCTAGCCTTCCATGTTCTATTTGAGAAACTTTCCCTGTGTTGTTTCCCAAAAATACATCATTTGCATACTTCATCATCTAACTTAATATAAAGAAGATCATTTACCATTTTCTTCTTTCTCATTAGCACCAAACTCTAAATTTTAGATTTCCCATCCTTAAGTGCCAAAGCTTACTATTTGCTTCTCCTATTTCTTTCAAACTTTGTGAATTACTTGGATCAAAGGAAAGCTTGAAAATTTTGTCTTTAGTAGTTTTTCCTCTTTCTACAAATTCATTTGGATTCAACTTATCCATGATTAAATCTCTTTATTATCAAACACTAAACTGTAATTTCACTCCATCATCTGTCCTACATAACGTAAGTTCTTCTTTAATGCTAGTGTCCTCAAAGTGTCCTCAATTAACTTATTCTTACCATACAATGTTTGTATTGCAATTGTTCCTTTCCCTTTCACATTAAAAACACTATCATCACCAAATATGACATTACCAGAATAATTGTCATTAATTTTGGTAAACATCTCCAGATTGAGATGTCATATGAGTTGAACATCTTGAATCAGTATGCCATGCTTCAATTTATTCACTATGTTCCATCAAAATTGAGATTAATAACTTCTCATTCCTGGTTTCTTCAACAATAGTATTAGCTACTTAATGCTCAGTATCTTACATGTTTGCAGAACAATATCTTTCAATATCTTGCCCAAATATTTGGTAATAATAACGCTACAGTCCTCCACCTCTTCCTCTATTTCAATATCCATCTATTGCTTGTCCTCTTCCATGAGATCCATCTCTTCGTCTTCCTCTAAACATACTATAATTCATTCCTCTACCTCTTGAAGTAGATCCATTTCGTTGTCAACTTTGCTGATTTCTTTTTTTATTCGGATTCTAATATTGACGATAGTTTATTCCTCTTCCTCTATGCTTTGCAGAAAAAAGCATGTTCCACTTGCTTAGATGGTTTATTTTCTTCAACAGTGGACAATAATCCACTTAATTCATCATTTTTCATTGTATCTAATTCTTTGGAGACCATAATACTGGTGTTGACCATCTAAAACATAGGAAGAACACTTCTTAGAATATTATCAATTAGCCTTTTTTCTGGAACATGTTCACCTAATGACCTCACGTGATTAATAAAATCTTACATATTTGTGATGTCATCATGAATGAATTCATTACTTTACATATTGGAGTTACAAGGACACCTTCATATGTGTTCTTTAAGATATCCCATGTTTCCTTAGATGATACCACACCATCGATTCTTGGAAATATGGATTTTTCAATAGCACTTCCCATAAGTGAAAGTGTTTCATTATATTTCTTCATAACTTCCTCAAGAGATTTATTTTCATCATTGCTAAATGCTTTGAATTCATCAGGAGAAGGCATATGATATCCATGAGCTACAAGTTCCCTTCAATCTTTAGTGATAAATATATGTTGCATGTGTTTTGTCTTACAAAAATAGTTTGTGCCAACGAGTTTAGGCAACACAATAGTGCTTGTCACCATGAAGAGCGTAAGAGAGAGAGATAAAAAGCACAAAATAACACAATGTGTCCCACTTTAGCCCGGAAAAACAACCAATATCCCCCAAAAAATGAGACTCAACCACCATCAAATCTTTTTTTTATAAATAATTTTTAATATAAAGAAGAACTACAAAACTCAAAGATTAAATTATACTCCTTCCAAAGTTAGGCTCTTAATATTGTATCTCAATCCATACAATATCTTTTAATGAGAAATAAAAAATAACATAACATTATTTTACATGACTTGTACAAAATATATAAAATAACTTTACAGTAAAAATTTATTTTTTCCCACATTTACAATTTAGCCAACGTTAAAATTTCAACGAAATTATTCCTCCCATAATAATATCTTCTCATCAAAACACTCTACTAATTCTCTCTTCTCCTTAACCATGTAAAAATATATTAAAAGAAAAAAAAAATATATATATATATCTTACTCCATATTGTCATTCATTCTGACTTTTTCACTTCACTTCACTTTTTCACTTTTTAAAAGCATCGCTCACTCTGACTTTTTCACTTCACTTCACTTTTTCACTTTTTAAAATCAAGAAAGAAGAATTCTTGACATACAACATAAAAATTTCACCGACACGCCACTATTCACGTTCAACAAACTGCACAAACTTTTCATATTTTTCTTAAACCTCAAAACTCATGTCATTTAAATTTTAAAATTCATTCCCAACTCCAAAAATGTGCATGATGAAAGTAACTTTTTAATATTTAAATTTTCATACTTTGCATTTTTCAATGCTAGTTTCTCCAATTCTTATGCTTGGATTTTTAACGCACGTCTCAGCCATGCACTAGACTTTTATTAGCACTTCAAAGGCTCCATCATATTTTCACACGTTCCCACATTCCACGTTGGCTAGACGCTGAATGACCATAGATATTTTCGTGTTGAATAAGAAATATATGTTATATTTTTTTGATTTAACATGGGCATGTACACTTTTCCACAAAACCTGTAAGTCTCCACGAACTCTACAATATGGTTGTGATTGATCCGCATTAAATATTTTGAAATATTTTTTTTAAATGATGAAATTGAAATTGTTGATATGTAAATTGCGAATCAAAAATCAAGTTGTTAGGTCCCTATAATACTAAGGATGCCCCCATTACTATTATAGTTGTATCTCGTATTAACATTGTTATGCTCTTATTGTTCCAATATTGTTATTATTGTACTCCATAGAATCTCTCTATTGTTATTTTTGTGCATTTATATTATTATTGTTAGGTCGGCTTGATTATATTGTAACTCCCTAGATTCCTATATATAAAAAAGATGTTTTGTCATTTGAATTATCAAAGAATTTTTCATTTATGTAATGTAAAGGAGGTTGCCCCCTCGAAGAGGCTGAATTCTAAGGTGTTGATCTATCTTTTCTATTTTTTTGGTGAAATGGTTTCATAACATTTGGTATCAGAGCTTTGGATTCTAGGGTTTCGCTGCTCCAAATAGGTCATTGTGGCATTTTTGCTATAACTCTTTTTCTGCGATGTTTCATAAGTGAACAAAAAAAACTCATTTGAGACAAAATCGTGTTGAACTTTGGGTCTGAATTTCAGAGCTTTTTGCACTATATTTGTGGAGATATGACCTGAGAAAGTTGGTCTTTTTGCAAACTCCTGAATTACATTCCAAACAGGTGACCTTGGGAAAATCGTCATAACTTTTGTTTTGAGCATCAGATTGCAATTTTATAAGAAGTTACGGAAAGAGGACGGACTGTAGTTTCTTGTATATAATTTTTAGAGCCGAAAGTCAAAACAGTGACACATGGTACCTCATACAAGTTAACTTTTCTAAAAAGGTATATAATCAGGTCATCTTAGGAGATTGTGCATAACTCTTTCTTGGAGAATCTAAATTTGATCAGACTGGTGGCATTGGAAAGAGGACATAAAGGGCTACTGTAGGTCACAATTTCATAACTGAAAGATCTGAAATTACAGAGATACATCATATTCAATATCGAGAGCCTACAGAGTGAAAAAATGTGTGTAGTTTTTTTAATATTTGCATAAGCTTGGTTCGAAAATTATTTTGAAGGAATTCAAAGGGAATAGTGAAGAATTATTATTGGTAATTGATGCCCCAAAGAAAGAAAATGGAAACACCGAGTAAACAACCTGAAATCTCTAGCATGACTCGTGAAGAAGAAGAATAAATGCTACATGATATATCAAAATTACAAGACCAAGTGCAACAAATGTCACTCTCACAAAAGTTAACAGAAGCCAAGATAAATGGCATGGAATCTAAGATAAAGGGCATGGAAGCGAAGATGAATGGCGCGGAAGCTAAGATGAATGATGTGGAAACTAAGGTCAATGGCATGGAAGCTAAGATTAATGGCATGGATGCTAAGATGGATGACATGGATGATAAGATGGAAGAATTGAAGATAAATTTGAATAAGTTGATACAAGAAATGGTCACTAATGGTGAAAGGGTAGTAAAGGAAACTCATGATGAGAACAAAAAAAATGTTAATCATGATTTCATAGACTCTAATGTCGGATCGAAGATCCACCATATTCCAAAAATCAATATGAGGAAGTTTGATGACAAGGATCCCGCAACATGGATACTACAGATGGAGCAATTTTTTGATTTCAATAATGTGCAAAACACACAAAAGGTACGTATTGCAACTTCATATTTGTTTGTATGGTATCAATGGCTTTTCTCTCATAAACAAATTATCACTTGGGCAATTTTTATGGAAGAAATGACAGCATATTATGAGGATACAAAAAGCAACACCTTTTTTAGCCAATTGATAAGTCTCAAACAAAAGGATTCAATGATGGAGCACATTGAGGAGTTCCAAAAATTCAACATAAGGGTAAAAAATATTTTAGAGGAGCATAGGATTAATGTGTTCATAGGGACTTTAAAGGAGAATATCCAACATGATGTTCGCCTTTGGGAAACTGATTCATTGGAGAAGGCATTCAGGTTAGCAAGAAAAATGGAAAGCAAAATTATAGCAACCAGGAAGCCTACTACTCACAACTATAAAGATAGAATTGTTGTTTCCCCTAACCTTCCACAACCTCTAAGGTTGACACCACAACAATTGGAAGAAAAATGAGCAAAAGGGATTTGTTACAGTTGGTGATAGCAAATACACTAAAGATCATAAGTGCGCTGAGAAGAAATTATTCTACATAGATTGTAAAGAGGAAGAAGAAAATGAACAAGAAAGGTCAAAAGAAGAGGATATACTCTAGGAACAAATCCTAGATAAAGAAGAAATGAATCCGATGATATCTTGTAATGCATTGGTTGGAACTACCACTCCTTAAACCATCAAGATAGGAGGACATATCAAGAAGAAAACGGTAATAGTGTTGATTGATTCAGGAAGTACCCACAATTTTATTCATTGTAAGATAGCAAAAGAATTGAATTGCTTCTTATATTCAGCACCAGAGTGTCAAGTGATGGTTGAAAGTGGAGGAACCATAAATTTCTCTGGAAAGTGCCATAATATCAAGCTATCCATGGGAGAATATGTATTGAATAGCCCATTGCTTTCCATTCCAATGGGAGGTGTTGATGTTGTACTAGGAGTTCAATGGCTACAATCCTTGGGTACAATAGCTTTTAACTTTTAAGAACTTTTCATTAAATTTTATGCAGAAGGAAAGGAAATTGAATTAATGGGCATTGCAGGGAAACCGGGAAAGATAATCATCTCTAACGATATGACAATGCTTCTAAAAAAGGAACAACGAGGTGTAATTGCACAATTATGTTCGCTAGATGTTTCCACATCGAAATCATCTATTTGTCTAGATCTCCAAAAAGTCTTGGACAATCATTCCAGGGTATTTGAGACTCCCAAAGGTCTCCCTCCTATTCATGATCACGATCATGCTATTCACTTGATTCTAGGAAGTATTCCTCCAAACATCAGGCTGTAAAAATATCCCTATTCCCAAAAGAGTGAAATCGAACGTATGGTTGTAGAAATGCTAGAGGCTGGTATAATTCAACCTAGCCAAAGTTCTTTCTCTACTCCAATATTATTGGTGCACAAGAAGGATAGATCCTAGTGCATGTGTCTGGATTATCGGGAGCTCAACAAGCTCACTATTAAAGATACGTTTCCCATTCCTGTCATTGACGAATTATTGGATGAATTATATGGATCAATTTACTTCACCAAGTTGGATCTTCGTTCAGGATATCATCAAATCAGAATGAAAACTGAAGACATTCTGAAAACAACATTTAAAACTCATGAGGGTCACTATGAATTTTTGGTCATGCCTTTTGGCCTTACCAATGCACCTTCTACATTTCAAGGTTTGATGAATTCCATTTTCAAACCTTTCCTTAGAAAATTTACTTCACCAATCTATAATCTAATGTGCCTATGCGATATAAATATGTAAGAATATTCTAGACATCTATAAGATTTTAATGAGCAAGAACAGTGTAATCGATAAACTTAGTACAAATCTGAAATAATAAACTATTTTATAACATCCAGGTTTCTACTCTACCGAACAATGTAATCGATAAACTTAGTACAGATCTGAAATAACAAACTATTTTGTAACATCCAGGTTTCTACACTACCGCCAAGGATAAACTCATTTTTGTGAAACATTACTTCACGTTTTTTAATAACAAGTGGTAAAACAAATTTGTAATAGTCAGAGTTACCAAATATGTCGACATAGAGAAATATGTTGAAACGAAATAGTGGCAAAATGAATATCCACCTCTTGGAAGGTAACAAATACGGTGAGATAAATCTATCTGAAAATAAAATGTTGGTTACACTGGAGTCATTATGTGCTCATTAGACGGCCCTCGTATTTAATATTAATATATAGAGGGTAAAGTCTCATAACACTGTTTTTAAAATTTACTTCACCAAGTTGGATCTTCGTTCAGGATATCATCAAATCAGAATGAAAACTGAAGACATTCTGAAAACAACATTTAAAACTCATGAGGGTCACTATGAATTTTTGGTCATGCCTTTTGGCCTTACCAATGCACCTTCAACATTTCAAGGTTTGATGAATTCCATTTTCAAACCATTCCTTAGAAAATTTGTGTTACTATTCTTTGATGATATACTAATCTACAACAAGTCTTGGAAGGATCATGTTGAACATGTTGACAGGGTGCTACAACTATTGGAGGAAAAACAATTACATGCAAAAAGATCCAAATGTTTCTTTGGAGTACAGAAGGTGCAATATGTGGGTCATATTGTATCTCATGAAGGAGTTAAGGTAGACACTAGAAAAATTAAATTTATTAAGGAATGGAAAATCCCTACATCCATAAAGCATTTGCGAGGATTTCTCGCGTTGACAGGGTATTATCACAAGTTCGTTAAGAATTATGGGAAAATAGCAACACCTCTAATAACATTATTGAAGAAAGATGCATTTTCATGGACTCCAGAAGCAAAAAAGGCCTTCGAACATCTTAAAGAGGCAATGTGCCAAGCACCGGTCTTAGCTACATGAGACTTCACAAAAACCTTTATTGTGGAATGTGATGCTTCAGGAAATGGAGACCCATTGCTTTCGAAAGTCATCCAATCAAGGGAAAGTATTTACACAAAGCTATTTATGAGAAAGAAATGTTGGCAATACTACATGCACTTAAGAAATGGTGACCTTACCTAATGGGAAGACACTTCAAGGTAAAAAATGGATCATGCTAGCCTTAAATACTTTTTAGAACAAAGATTATCCTTTGGAGAACAACAAAATTGAGTCACAAGGATGTTGGGTTATGTGAAATCATCTACAAAAGAGGGAAGCAAAATGTTGTGGCAGATGCACTCTCAAGAAAGGATGAGAATGTGGAAGCATTGTTGCGTGCCATTTCTATTATCCAACCAGATTGGATAAACAAAGCAAGAGGGGAATGGAAGAATGATAAGGAAGTGTGCGCACTTATTTGAAAGTTACAACAAGATTCTAGTACATCTGATACATTTAGCTGGAAAAATGATTCATTATGGTACAAAGATCCCTTATACCTTTGTAAGGATTCCCAACTCAAACAAAAGATTCTACTGGAATTGCACACTTCTCCCTTAGGAGGCCACTCAGGATTTTTAAAAACTTACCACAGGGTTAAGAAGGATTTTTTTTGGGATGGCCTTAAATCAGATATTCAAAAGTTTGTGGCGGAATGTTTGGTTTGCCAACAAAATAAAGTTGAAACAATTAAGACACCAAGTTTATTACAACCTTTATCCATTCCAAGCCAACGTTGGGAGGAGGTTTCAATGGATTTTATCAGAGGTTTACCCAAGTCTGAGGGAAAGAGTGTCATCATGGTGGTAGTTGACAGACTTACCAAGTATGCACACTTTTGTGCATTATCACATCCATTTAAAGCCAATACAGTTTCCATTTCATTGATGGAAACAATTCAAAAGCTACGTGGAAACCCAAAGATTATTGTAATCGATAGAGATCCCATTTTTAATGGAAAATTTTAGATAGAATTATTTTCTTGTCTTGGTACTCAGTTAGCTCATAGCTCATCTTATCATCCTCAATCTGATGGGCAAACTAAGATAGTAAACAAATGTTTGGAAGGATATCTTCATTGCTTTATATCTGATAAACAGACATAATGGGTGAAATGGTTGCCTCTCGCTGAATGGTGGTATAACACTTTCTTCCATACTACAACAAAAATGACCCCATTTATGGCACTTTATGGATATCGGCCACCATCCATCCCATCATATTTAAGAGAAAATTCTAAGGTTCAAGCAGTGGAACATCACATCGAGCATCAACAACAAGTTCTCCAACTCTTAAATGATAACCTTGTGTTGGCACAGAATAGAATGAAACAACAAGCAGATCAACATCATAGTGAAAGAAGTTTTGATGTAGGTGACTGGGTATTCCTACGGCTACAACCATATAAACAAATATCCCTCAAGTAAGCTAGGAAGGATAATAAATTATCACCAAAGTATTATGTTCTGTACAAGGTGTTGCAAAAGATTGGTACTATGGCATACAAATTGGAGCTTCCTGTAGCTTCTCGAGTGCACCCAATGTTTTGTGCTTAAAGAAGGTTATAGGAGACAACCTCCGAGTTCAAATAATATTGCCAGAAGTTGACGAGGAAGGAAATATTATATTGGAACTGCAAGCAATCATAGAAACAAGAACTCGACAGCTATGGAATCGATCCATTTTGGAGTATCTGATCAAGTGGAAGAACTTATCCTTTGAAGATTCCACATGGGAGGATGAGAATTTTATACAGAGGCATCTAGAAGTACTCAAGCATTGAGGACAACACTTTTTTGGAGAGGGGCATGTTAGGTCCCTATAATACTGATGATGCCCCCATTACTATTGTAGTTGTATCCCTTATTAATATTGTTGTGCTCCTATTGTCTCCATATTGTTATTACTGTGCCCCATAGAATCCCTCTATTATTATTTTTGTACCTTTATATTATTATTGTTAGGTCGGCTTGGTTATATTGTGACTCCTTAGACTCCTTTATATAAAAAGAAAGTTTTGTCATTTGAATCATCCAAGAATTGTTCATTTATGTAATGGAAAGGTGATTTCCCCTTTGGAGAGGCTAATTTCTAAGGCGTTGATCTATCTTTTCTATCTTTTTGTGAGCTGACTTCATAACACAAGCTTTTGTATAAAGCTTTTATGACTCCATATTCTTCACGCACATAAATTCAACAACACACACCAAGCTTTGATACCAAATGAAAAAGCACACCAACAAAAAATAAATAATAGAGAAAAATCATTTAACTATAATGCAGATAGGCTCACTAAATTTCATTATCAATGGTATATATTTATACACGAAAAAAAGTCTCCCATTTCCTAAAATCTATTAACAATTCTTATAATCTTTCAAAAATTACTCCATAAATTTCTTTATAAATATCTCATCAATCATTCCATTAATATCTCCACAAATCTCACACTAAAAATAACAACTTTAATAATTTCAAATTAATAACTATTCCAACATTTTTATTACAGTGTTCTTTATTTTTTCTCTTGAAGCCGAGAACTGGATTTTTTTGGAACCACACTGTGTTGTCAACGGAGTAGTAAAAATATAATAAATAAACATAATCTTGATTTACTTCCCACATCCATTGGTTTTGAACTCAGTGCCTCCATCTAAAGTTGGTCTCTTGGTTTTGAACTCAGTGCTTCCATCTAAAGTTGGTCTCTTTTCTCGTGTGAAGATTAATATAGTAAAGCGATAACAAAGTGTCAAACATATTATGACCATTTTTGATGGGAGAAAAAGTTGAGATACAGTGTGTGACCCAAGGAAATTTCAGAGGATGTCCCATGCTTTGATTAATATGCCGGAACGTATTGACTGCGTGGTACTTCGAGAAATTGCAAAGGCTGTCGTATGTTTCATTATTATTTCGGAACATATCAACTGCACACCACTTCAAGGCATTGCAGAGGATGCCCTATGTATCAACTGCATGATAAGCTTGAAGAGTACAAATATTAAAGAACCTGCCAAAGGCAGTGTTACTTCCCAGATTTTTCGGGTAACAAAGAACAACGTAATAATAGGTTCACTAAGGATTTTAATCATTCTCTTTCTTCCAGTGACAAGGGCTGGCCTCCCTCCACCTTACGGGAATTTCTTGTTCTAATGTTAATTAAATAATTTTTCTTTTAAAGGAAAATAATAATTTAAAAATTTGTTTTAAATAAAATAAAGTATTAGGGAAGAAAATATAGTGGGCACATAATGTATGAATGATGGCCTCCCGTTGTTCCCAAGGTGACCATGGGTGACAAGACTTGGAGCTTTAACTATGTTAGTTGTTGACTTTAAATGCTGGTACGTTCGCCCGATATTTGTTTAGGGTTTCTACTGGTCCCGTCGGTTAACAACCTCCACCTGCCGGTTCTCTCTTATGCGGTCCCTGGCCTTTTGTCAACCTCTGTCCCGCTCATTTGTCACTTTACACTTTTCATTTTGCCGAGTTTTGTTCTACTCTGTGGGAGTTCCGTTCCTTCGCCGTTCTGGTTTCAAGCACTGATTTTATGGATACTTCTGGTTCTCCACAGCTATGGAGGTAGGGTTTCAATGGCCTGCGAAGGCACCCTCAGCTCTGCACATTGACAATCTTGGCTTACTGTTTGATAGATTTTGCTATTTTCGTGTTGTTTCTGTTCATTTAATTGTTGAGCTCGTCTTATGATAGGGTTTCCTCCAAGCTAGCGTGCTTCGACTCGGCTGCCAAGGTAATTGCTGGTTCTTTGTTGAACTTGTTTATCCCTTATCTCTCCGACCCTAACGCACTCGCTACTGGTCTTCAGGGTATGGTGGTCGTTTTGTTTTCTCGGCTCTGCCTTCTCAGCTCCAGGTGAGACTCTGCACTTCAACCCTCATCCGTTGGTTGTTTTTAATGATTATTTATGCCTGTAATGGATACTAATCCGCTCACACTTCGTTGCAGGTGGTTCGATACAGTCGGTCTCAGTAGTTCGATGCACTCCACGGTCTCTAGCAGTCACTCGCATTCCCCAGCTCTTCCCTACGGGTAGGCTCCTTCCATATTAGCTTGGCTGTATTTTTAGAGGTTCTGAGACTTCATTTTTCGTTTTGGTCTGTCACCTGAGCGGTGAAATAGATAGGTTTTTCTTTTGGCTGTGTAACCCTCTTGGGTCCTGTACGTTGGTCCTTTGTTTTGGAGTCTTCGTATTAGAACGTTGTTGCTCCATTGTCGAAACCATGTTTCTATAAAATGGGTATTCGATGGTTTCGATCCCTCGTCCTGTATGTTGAGGTTGATTGATTTTGCAAGATGGGCATTCGATTTATTCGAACCCTCGCCTGTAATGTTGTTATTAGTTTAATATAAACCCTCACTCATACGGTTTCCGTTCGGTAATCCATCGCCATGATAATTATTTGATTGTGTCTGGTTGTATTTTTTCTCTCGCTCGAAAACTCTATTTCGAGGTTCTGTTTCGAATGAAATTTTCGTTTCGAAGGAGCGTGAAATGCCCTAGACTGTATTTCCTTTATTTATAATAGTTGATGAAATGATACAAGTTTATTTGACTGCATTCCGACATTTGCTTTGATTATAAATAATTGGGGTTTATATGGATTACCTGAAAGGTTGTTTGCATTCACGAATTCTCATCCTCCTTTGTCTGTATATGATATATTTGACAGCGCCTGCTCTTCTTGTGAATATTCTCTGTCTTGTTATTCACGAATTCTCGTCCTCCTTTGTTTGGATGTGATATATTTGGCAGCGCCTGCTCTTCTTGTGAATATTATCTGTCTTGTTATTTCAACGTAATTTTGTTACACAGAGTTTATGTATTGATGCATGAAATCAGTTTATACAGTGGTGATTTAATAGAGAAAAATAAAAATAAAGGTTTATTTTGAAATGACTGTCTTTCTTTCTCTGTCTGAGGAATCATTTACAATGCTTATCTTTTTCCTTTTAATCTCCTGAGGCATAACTGTTCTTTGTTCAAGTAGAACTGCCCCAACAGAATTGGGTAACTGTCCAGCAATTTCTAACTGTTTCTAACTAACACATTTCATAAAGACACTAATTAACTATCAACCTACTTTCTGTTGCTAATTCCTATTTAAAAGTAACAGTTCACAATTTTAATTGACCTGGTCCTAACGACCTTCTGGAAAATAAAACAAATAAATAAAGTAAAATAACTGACAAGTCTAACACCTGTCCAGCTATGCATGTATGATTGTATGTCCTTGTCTCTCCATGAGACCGTCAACCACCTTCTGTCTCCTCGGAGCTGGATGCTCCTGCATCAGGCTCCCGAGGTGGCAAAAATTCATGGCTCCGTTCCATGAGGTCCTCGACAGAATAGCCTACTTTCTGTACCTGTGATGCGTTAAGCCATGAACTGTCCTCTATCGGACGGTTCTTCCATTTGACCAAATAACGCAAGTACTGTTTCCTGCGTGTACGCTTAGCTACCTGTGTGTCTAAAATCCCTTCGATCTCAATGGGTGGTGCCATTGGCAACTGTCTCGTCCACGAATTTCCTTCACAATTGGTGTCCCGCGGTGGCTCTGCTGCTGTATTATCTGCTGAACCTGTGACATAAGGAAACAGATCTGCCACGTTAAAAATAGGGGAAATACCGATCCCTGGTGGCAACTATAGTTCATAGGCGTTTGCTGAAAATTTGTGAATGATTTTACAGGGCCCGATTTTCTTAAATTTTAGCTTGCTGTACTCTCGTTTTGGAAACCGTTCCTTACGTAAGTACGCAAGGACTTCGTCCCCTACATTGAACTGAACTTCTCGACGCTTTGTATCAGCTCGTTGTTTATACCTCTAACTGCTGCCCTGTAATTTCAGTTTGACCTGTTCATGCAAGTTACTCATTGCTTGGCCGTACCACTAGCATTGCAACGAACTTGAAAAAGTTTGTTGAAATCAGGCAGTCTTAACACTAGTCTTTCAATAATCTTCTTTTTCAAGATCTGAAAACTATTTTCTGCTGCTTCAGTCCAGTGAAATGGATGATTTATTTTCTTGATCGTATCCAACATTGGTGCGCAAATCTCGCTGAAATTTCTGATAAACTTCCTGTAAAAATTGGCTAGTCCATGGAAACTTCGGACTTCAAATAAACTTTTCGGAGAAGGTCAGCTAATTATAGCTGTCACCTTTTCTGGGTCCATTTTTAGTTCATTTTCTGCGATGACAAAACCCAGATACACTAATTCTCACTGAAAAAAGGTACACTTCTTCAGATTAATTAGCAGCTTGTTCTGCTGTAACTTCCTCAACAGACTCTGCAAATGTCTGAAATGTTCCTCTTTAGTCTTCCTAAAAATCAAAATATCATCCAGGTAAACTATTACGAAGTTACCATTAAATTCCTTCAGCACTTCATTCATCAGGCGCATGAATGTGTTGGGAGCGTTGCTCAAACCAAATGGCATCACCAGCCACTCATATAAGCCTTCGTTCATCTTGAAAGCGGTCTTCCATTCATCTCCTTCCCGAATCCGGATCTGGTGATATCCACTTTTCAAGTCAATCTTCGAAAAATAAGCCGCTCCACTCAAACAATCCATCATATCGTCCATTCTTGGTAAGGGAAACCTGTACCTAACAGTAATTTTATTAATAGCCCTGGAATCTGTACACATTCTCCACTCTCCTCCTTTCTTTGGAGCCAAAACAGTTGGTACTGCACATGGGCTCATGCTTTCTCGAATCAAACCTTTGTCCAACAACTCCTGGACCTGTTTCCTGATTTCTTCATGGTCTTTAGGAATCATGCGATAAGCTGCTTTATTTGGCAGGCTTGCTCCTGGTATAAAGTCAATACAGTGACTAATACCTCTTCTTGGTGGCAATTCATCTGGAAGATCATCTACCACAATGTCCCCAAAATCCTGCAGCAACTTCTGAACTTCTTCGGGCAAATCTAAAATCTGTGTATGAAGTACCACTACCTTTGGTCTCCTTATGACAACAAAATTTATCTTGCTGTCCTCAATCTGTTTTATAAACTCCTTTCCTCCTAACAGTAGTGCTTTCACCCCACTGGCTTCTGCTGTAGTTTCCTCCTTGATGGGTACAAGCGTATGCTTGATCCCATCTTTAACAAACTTATAGCAGTTGGTTTTTCTGTCATGAACTGCACTTCTATCCAACTGCCAAGGTCGTCCCAACAGTAAGTGACAGACATCCATTGGCATGACATCGCAAAGGATCTTGTCTTTATACTTACCGATCTGAAACTCTACCTCACACTGTTCGTCAACTAACAGTTGATGCCCTTTCTGCAGCCACGACACTTTGTAGGGAGTAGAATGCTTTAGTTTCTTTAATCCCAACTTTTCTACCATCTCCACAGCT
This sequence comes from Pinus taeda, assembly GCA_000404065.3. Taxonomy (NCBI): domain Eukaryota; kingdom Viridiplantae; phylum Streptophyta; class Pinopsida; order Pinales; family Pinaceae; genus Pinus; species Pinus taeda. The sequence goes on along the minus strand of APFE031158044.1, from coordinate 1,282 downwards.
ACTAAATTGTCAGTACTCCCACTGTCAATGATCAATTTACAGCACTTACCCTGTGACTTGCAAACAGTGCGAAACAAAGCCTTTCGCTGATCCGGTTCTGCAACCTCTTTTGCTGGTTTTAACAGCGCTTTATTTAACACCAAAGCTTCGCCTGTCTCCGGTGTGTTCTTTGCTTCTTGAGGTGTCCCCTCAACATCCTCCGGCTGAGCAACATAAGTTCCTCTCCCACCTACTGGTTCACCTTCAGGACAATCATATGACTTGTGTCCCAATTTGTGACAATGATAGCACTTGACAGTTCCCCTGCCTCGACCAAATCCTCGCCCTCGCTGAGCTGGTCGTCCTTCCCTGGTGCTGTTGTCCTTCTCTGTTGTGCCAGCAGATTTGGAACTGCTGCCCTCCTCATGTGAGCCTGTACCTCTACCTCTGCCAAAAACTTTGCCTTTTCCCCTGCCAGATCCACCTCCTCTCTTGGCATTCTGCTTCCTGTTAATTTTCTCCTCTGCCTTCAGTGCAAACTGATAGGCTTCATCCAACGTTTGAGGTGAGAGGATACCCATTTCATCCAAAATCTCCCCCCTCAAGCCATTCACAAATCTGGATGTTTTCTCTGGGGTATCTTCCACATAACCTGCTCGTAAATTCAACTTATAAAATTCCTCTGTAAATTCCATAACATTCATTCCTCTTTGCTTCAAGTTCTGTACCTGTCTCTACAACATGATCTGGTAATCCTTTGGTAGGAACTTTTACTTCAGTTTTGCCTCCATTCTGGTCCACTTCTTTATAGGCTGTTTGTGTAGCCTCTTCCTCTCTGCCTGAATGATATCCCACCATAGGGACGGATGTCCTTTCAGTTTGGTGGCGGCGAACTTCACTTGTTTGTCTTCACTGGTTTCCTCAAACTCAAAAAATTTATTGACTTCACTCAGCCAATCTAGTAACACATCTGCAGACAAACTTCCATCATAAGTGGGTAACTCATGCCTTGGCTTATGATTGGACAACAAAACTGACTTCAACAATCTAATTTCCGGTGTCACCCCTTCAAACTCGTCCTATGGTTCAGCTACTTCTTCATCACTATCATCTGCTGGGTCTCTCCTTCCCCCAGCCTCCACCACTATCAATCTTTCACACAAAACGCAAATCTCCTCTCGAAGTCCCTCATCTGCTATCCTACGGACTACTCGTCCTCTTCCTCTTCCTCTTCCTTCAGCTTCCACTTGTTCCATTTGTTCCAATTCAAGAAACTAGCTTTGATACCACTTTTGATGGCCTC